>JACEEZ010025617.1:0-22500 GCA_016584305.1 Chionoecetes opilio | reverse complement strand
TGATAAAAAATACAGGAAAGGCCAAATAAACATAAATAGACATGAGCAGAGGTATAAGACAAGGATGCATAGGATGTGCCACACTCTGAAATGCCAGCTTATGCCACACTACTTACCGCCCCATTTAACGCACGAGTTACGGAACTGGAAAATTATGCGTCAAGCCAAAATGCTTTAAACAAATCTTTGTTTCTGGGGTTCCCATATATGAATGCGTCGCCTCTGTGGTGTAGTGGCCAGCGCGCCTGGCTACGAATCCGCGGGCCCTTGCCCTTATAGAACATAAGAAAATAAGGAAGCTACAAGAGGCCGTGAGACCTACACGAGGTAGTTCCTGTTACTTAACACTACCTACATCCACCTTTTATCCCCATCCATGAATTTATCTAGCCTCCCTTTAAAGCTCCCTAATGACTCCGCACTAACTACCTGTCTACTGAGGCCATGCCAATCATTTACCACCCTATTTGTGAACTAGTTTCTCCCTTTTTTTTTTTCTACGCTTTTCCAGCTTGAATCCGTTACATCTTGTTCTACCCTGGTTAATAGCCGTAAGAACTTTTCCTACCTCTCCTTTATTAAATCCCTTTATCCACTTAAAAACTTTTATTAGATCGCCACTTACTCTGCGTCTCTCGAGTGAGTGTAAATTTAATAGCTTCAATCTCTTCTCATAACTAAAGTTACACATCCCTTGAATAATTTTGGTCATCCTTCTCTGCACTGATTCTAACAAGGCTATATCCATCCTGCAATACCTACACGTCAGCTGCTAAAAGTTACATCAGTTTGGCTGCCTCACTCTCTCTCTTATTCACCCTTATTTCTCCTTTATTCCATGCACTCTTTGGCCTTGAATTATGTGTTACAGTTATCCTGGCGTGTGTAGCGAAGGAGGGAGGTGGGGTGGAGGTGATAAATGAGGAGATATGAAGATAGATGTGCGGTGGTGGTGGTGGTGGTTGGAAGAAGAGGAGGAGGAGGAACAGACGTAGTGGAAGGTTAGACTACTACTACTACTACTACTACAGTTACTAGTATTACTATTACAGTTGTGCGTCAGTGTTGTGTGTGTCAGTGTTGTTGGTGTACAATATTTTGGCGCTTTATATGAAAACTCCTTGGATTTGCCCTACTTTGATGGCGGAATTGTTCTATATGATCACATTCGTTCCTAACAAACATTTTGAAATAATATATTAGGTCGGTAGTTCTATAAGGGAAACGTTGTATGCGAACATGTTCTATGCGGCACCCTACTGGTACAACAAATCAAGAGGGCTGTGTACACGGGTGGCCACTGCTGGGGAAACATGCTCAAGGTTGTTATGGATCTGCCCTCACCTGGGGATTGGGGATGGATCGATCCCCACAACTGGAAACCCCTGTGGTCCATGCTTCCTGAAGCCAGCACTTCATCAAGGGAGCTGATTTGTTGTAAATGCAAAAAAGGCTGCAAGGGACGATGCAAGTGCAAACAAGCTAGTTTGAAATGTACCGCTTTGTGCCAGTGTGGTGGAGAAAATTGTGACGTATAAACAAGATCAAACTGGAACTATCTAGTAAGTTACCGTTACAGTGCTTTACTCATCTATAATAATATAAGCGACAGTGTGTCTGTGTGTGTGTCCGCTCTAGGTTCCGCCCCTCGTGGCGCAATCCCCTCATATGGCACAGTTTTGGAACCGGGTCGACCAGGGGAAGGTTTTAAGACCACGTATAAGATGATCCGATCACTTTTTTTTTCTTTTTTTGGCAGCCTATTAGCGAGAATTGTGAAAACAAATAGTGGGTTGCGAGAATTGAGGAAACCTTGATGTAGGGTGATGGGTAATGGGTGAGTGAATGGGTGGGGTGATGGGTAATGGGTGTGGGGTGATGGGTGAGTGAATGGGTGGGGGGTGATGGGTGAGGGAATAGGTGGGGGTGATGGGTAATGGTGTAGTGAATGGGTGTGTGTGTGATGAGTAATGGGTGAGTGAATGGGTGGGGGGTGATGGGTAATGGGTGAGTGAATGGGTGGGGGGTGGGGGGTAATGGGTTGGGGGTGATGTAAATGGGTTGGCGTTAATACATATATTTCTACATCCATGATTTCAGGAAAGCTAGAAGGGGCTATCTGGAGAGTCTGTGTTTGGTGGGCCGAAGGTCCACCAAACACAGGTGGTGGGCCGAAGCTCACCAATAGCCCTCCGCAGGAGCTAGCCAAAAAGTCCGCCCGGAGGGCGGCTTTGCGGCTAGTGCTTAATAATGCCAATATCACTAATCTTTAATGTTCGGAGCAACTTGTTGTCATTTCATATATATTGGGTATATATTGTTGGGATGATGGGACATATCTATATACGGGGAACCTATTTATTATTTCACTATTTCTCTCTAAATCAATCTTGGAAGCTTGTTGAATGCTTACAACTTACGGAATAATGTATTTAAAATGCATTTACAAAAAACAGTCCAATATATTTGCTGTAATTTGTATTTATATACATAGCTGAAATTAGCTGAGAACTTTTGAGTTTAGATTATTGTTAACAAACTGTATTGTTGTAGACGAAACTGTTTAAATTTACCATATTCGTTTTGTCAACTTAACCAAATAAAATATTACTAAACCAGGCATTTAAATAATTATGACGAAAGTGTAATTATCTCTTAGCCACCAAATAATTTGCTCAGTTACTAAATTTGTTACTTTTAAGTCAGGCAGATAGGTGTATCTATCATAAGAATTGTGGGTTTATACATACAAGCATGAAATTTGGCACAGTCATAGATAATAGTGGTTTACTTAAAATAAATATGTACTTACCTGTCAACTAGTTAATTTGGTCCTGTAATTTCACTGAAACATTGACTCCTGAACACGGAGGTTCCGAAATTTGATGAGTCAGCACTTATTACGCTCCCTGGGGGGTTAATTGACATTGCTGGCAACACAAATGCAAATTGTGGTCATTTGGAGAATACAATTATGGCATATATGTGTATCTAGAGTCATTTCATTAGAACATAAAGAAGCATTTGTGTCATCCGGTTAAAAATAATCCCGGTCAAAACGGTCATTTTGTAAAATGGCCGCCACGGCTATCATAGGACGTTTTCGCAGTGGGTCCATATCTGGAATTATTCATTAGATTATTATCTATGACTGTGCCAAATTTCATGCTTGTACGTCTAAACCCACAATTCTTATGATGGATACACCTATCTGCCTGACTAAGTGAGGACAAGGGGCAGGGGCGTCACCAAGTATTTGGGTGGAGCAATGGAAGCCGAGCCTTAAGCCCCTTTCACACATTCACGGTTCGAGCCACGGCAAAGGACGGCCTTGAAATCGGCGTGTACCGTGGTACTTTTGGCCACGGTTCACTCGTGGTACGGTGATGTTACGTTTCTTGTACGGTTGATTACGGCTGAGTTACGGATATGCACGACAGACCTATGGTACATTACGGTGTCGCATGGTGTGACCTACGGCGATGTACGATGGTGATATGGAAATGTACGGCGATTGTACGGCAATGTACGGTGGCTATACGGCAATGCACGGCGGTTGTACGGCAAAGTTACGGTGGCCGACGAAGGTGGGTGTGGCATATATAGGTGCACAGGGGCGAGCAGGGTTAACAGGTTTGGCCTTAGAAGGCCAATCTGGCCTTTTTCAGAGAAGGTTGGCCTCCACTTTTTTTTTCTTTGAGGTCAACCTCAATATGACCTTTTTTGGGCCCCTTTTTGTAAAAAATGTAATTTGTTTCAAAGAAAGAAAACAATAAATAAATATATATATATATATATATATATATACATGCATATATGTATATATGTATATATATATATGTATATATATGTATATATATATATATATATATTATATATATATATAATTATATATATATGTATATATATATATGTATATATATATATGTATATATATATATGTATATATATATATGTATATATATATATGTATATATATATATATATATATATCTTGATGTTTCAGGGTGACAAAGACACTCGTCATACTTGGGGTTGTTTATGCGCAACGTTTCGCCAAGGCACTTGGCATCATCAGGCTAAAAATAGTTAAAAATTTAATATATGCAATGCTAAAAAGCGAACATCTAAAAAATTAATTCTAAGAAACAATAAAATATTCCTATATTATCTAAAATTACTAACTAGTAAATAAAATATAATTTGTACTTAACGGACCTTGGTGTGTATGCTGTCTGAGTTGGTAGAGGACTGAATGAACACTAGTTTCGTGGGTGACATTTCAGCTTGTGTGGGGCGATCGAACCGAGAGTCGGGCAATCGAAACAGTGGTAGTCATTTGAGTATATGTAGTTGGTGTGAAATGACTTGGTTATTAAGATCAGGGGGACAAATGCTTGATGTGTATAGTTTCTAATAATTTAGTGTCACTAGGGTAGTGTGCCTTGGATAGGATACTAAAGTCATTCATAGAAAAAGGGTGATCTAAATCATGTGAGTGTGAGCGGATTGCAGATTGCGAAGGTGAAGAAATGGGTCGACCAGTACGTGCAGAACACCTTTATGCTCAGAAAGCCTAAGGGTTAGATTCCTTGTCGTCTCGCCGACGTATCTAGCGTTACAGCTAGAACATTTGAATTCGTAAATTATGTTAGAAATAAGGGCTTTAGGTATAGAGTCTTTATATTTGAAATGAGTTCTTAAGGTAAATGAATTGGTAAAATAAATTAAATTTTGAGTTAGGAAGATGTGACTTAAGTAGATCATTGAGTTTTTTCCGAATGGTTGCGCCTTTTTCGTCCATCGTTCACTGTTGCGTTACTTAAATTTTCACTAGATGTATGTTATGTTTGTAATAAGTAATTAATCTACTCATATATTATAGCATAAACCAATATTTTACAATATGGCTTGCTATCTGCTCCTTTTGACACCAAATATAAGTTTGTACCTGCATTATTGGTCATTCTATTGACATTTTTGTATTTTCGAGAAAATCTGATATTTCGCGATTGGACCCTTTTCATATAATATTCCTAGTCTATACTCATTATTATAGCATAAAGCAAAATTTTACAATCTGGCTTTTATTCTGCTCATTTAGACACCAAAATAAAGTTTGTAACTGCATTATTGGTCATTTTATTGACATTTTTGTATTTTCGAGAAAATCTGTTATTTCGCGATTGACCTCTTCCACAAAATAACCCACTGTGAGGTCCCAAATCAAAATATCAAGTGTCATCCAAGCTAATATTGCTCAGGTGTCATGGTTCAATCCTAGCATGGGTGACAGCTTGTAACAAATCATTACCCCTCATGTAAATTTTGAGATTACCTATATTCCTAGTCTATATGATCCTTTAGAGAAACAGAAGAATTGATACACTACTAACAAATATATCATAATAAAAAGTAATTATATGTTATTTCATTATTTTCAATACGATACTAGTGAATTTTCATTAAAACCAGACCAAAATTTAAGTTACTTTCATATTTGCTGTACGATTCCGTCTGTGCCGCCGCCGCGCCACTTATACAAACAATGAGCTGCAGTCGAGGCAGCTAAGTCTCGTCCCTCTCGTGTTTACAGTGCGTGTAGACTGTGCGGTTAAATCGTGCTTTCTTTAATTACCTTATGACGATGGAAAATCAAGTAAGTATTTGCAAAAACATCAACTTATCCCAGCTGACATTAAATGAAAAGACTGAAATCAAGCGGTACCTACTTTATTTTCAAGTAATACTGTATACTACCATCACCACCTCAGCCATCCCCTCTACCACCCCCACCATCCCTTCTACCACCACCACTACTACCGTGCCCTGAAATCCGTGAACATCAACTACAACTCATTCCTGAGATAGGTAAAATTTGTGTATCCTACTGTTGTGTGAAGCTTGCAGTCCTCCATTGTATTGTATCACGAGCCGCCTCTGTTATACATGTATAAATGATATACTGTTATCTTCCGAAATGTTTGTTCTATAAGATTATCACATAAAACACAGTAAAACACATTAAATAAATGTCATTATGAGACTGAAGAAAGAAATATGCATTCACTTAAACTTGTCGTCATGTGAAACGTTGTGAGACAACTTATAGCATGGAACATATCAAAAGAAGCAGACTTTTATTCGCTTTCCATTGATATTGTTACACTTGGCGTGTGTATGTCTGAGTGCATGGGTAGGGGGAAAGGCTGGTTGAGTGGGTCTGTGTGAACAGTGTGGGGCGTGGGCATGTCTGCACGTCTGGATGTACGAGGGCGGCGCGGGTGTGAAGGTTGGTTACACCACACACAAATGAGGGTGACGTCATGTACCAGGATGTGTCCTATTGGGGCGCGCACGAGCCACAGCCAGGGGATTGGCTTGTTTAGGAGGCGGGGCAGACAAGAGGGGACAGGGAGAGAAGCCCGCGGCGAGCAGGGTAGCGGAGAGGAGAGCAGGGCGAGAGAGAGACGGGTGAGAGGTCTGGAGCACGGCGGCGACAGGAGAGCGCCGCTCCGCCTTCGTCAGCTTCGTCAGTAGCTCGGAGTGCCTCGCCGTAAGCCCGTGTATCGTTGTGTATCTCAAGGGAAGTCTCGTGTGTTGTTAAACGAACAATAGACGGTGTAACCTATGCGTTGTACTTTGTTTCAGCCGCTCCACCTTCAGGAGTGGGCCGTCAGGAGAACGTTGACTGTGTATTGTGTGATCTTTGTGTAGTAAAGGAGGAATAGTTACAGTGAGTATCAATGTTCCTCTATTCGCCTTGTGTTATTTAACTACGTGTTACACACGATTGCTCGCCCAGGTTAGTCTACCGAGCCCTTCTTCAGGAGGGAAGTAAGGAGTTACGTGACCGCGCCTTTGGAGGTAAATTAAGACAGGCAAGTCTTTGAGGTAAGAGGGCGGCGTGCAACAATATATTTGGTTTTCTGATTAATGAATTAGCACCATGCATAAATTAGCGTTAACTAAATAAATCGCCGCGCCGGCCGCTCTCTCTCTCTCTCTTTCTCTGCTATAAATATATATATATATATAATATATATATATATTATATTATATATATATAATATATAATATATATATATACAGGGAGCGTCCCGAAGATACGAGCAGTTAGGTTCCACCTGGCATACTCGTAAAGCAAAATCTCATATAACGAAACACATAACTAATGGTAAAATATAGGTTTGGTTCCAGGACCCCATCAATTAAAAAAAAAGAGAGAAAAAAGACGTTTTTCAAGCTAAAATAAACTATAGCAAACACAACAAACACACAGCGTCTATATTACCTACACTGTACTACCTATTCTGTAGAAAAACCATTCTGAAAGAGAAAATAGCAAACAAAATAACATAACTGCACATTAATTAAACATAAAACATAAATGATGTCATCAAGCTCATCATCAGTCACCAGCCAATGACAATCTGTTTTTAAACTTCTCGACCAATCACAAGTCAGCGAGACATATTTCCGGGCAAGAATGCATGCCAAGACTGCCTCTCCGCCCTCTGTCCCCGTCATCTCAAACAAATACTCGTTTTATTCGGAATGCTTGCATTTTAAGGAGTTTTAATGTATCAGATAGTAAGATATATAAGTAAAAGCCTGTGTTGCTAGTGTTTGGTGTTAGAAGGTGTGTATGTGGGTTGAAATAGTGAATATTTGTGTTATGGGGCGGTGGGGCCGCGGCAAGAATTTCTCCGTCACTCACTGCCCCAGCAGTCACCTCATCATAACATCTTTAAATCACCCTTATTTAAGGTGACACACGGTGCTACATTGATTTAGATAATGACACGTGTATATAACATCTCACCATAATCACTAAGTTGTATAATAATGAGTAATAAGACGTTTAAGCCTGCCCAAACCTACAGTGGCGGAGGAGGTAGCGGCTCCAGCGGCCAGCCGCCACTCAAAACTTTTGAGTAAAAACCCGCCGTCATCCGCCTCACCTGTGCCTTCCTGAAGAAGACAGTCAGCTCCCATGCCTGTGATAGCACCATAGGATATCACCAGGGATCATAGGATTCCTCAAGGGGTTCTCGCTCCCCAACTAAATATTACCAAAGACATCTATCTCCCTTGGTCTAGTGGTGTTGATATCCACCTCACGGGCTTCATGGGCTGGCTCATGCTGCTGCTGCTCCTGCCAAAGGCCGCGCTGCCAAACGTGGATGAGTCCCTTGCTTGTATTTCATCTCTTTTCTCATATTATATGAATGATATCCATCCAAATGCAATCATATGTCTACATTCACCTAGAGAAATGATATTTCATAGCATACCAAACAATAATAAGCGAGCCTGGAGACTTCCTACCTCTGCTAATACCAGTCTCGAGCAGTCGTTGGCCAGTCTGCACGTTATTTTCAGATTGATTATCGTACAACCTTAGGTAAAATCATATAGTCAGTAAATGTTTATAATTTTAGTAAATAACTTGGTAATTTTACTCACCCCAATTTGAATGTCGTAACATTGGATTTTCGATCTCGTATATTGAAAATAGACCCTAATTTACACATCTCGTATCATCAGATTCTCGTATATCGAATGCTCGTATAACGGGACCTCCCTATTATATATATTATATTATATATATATATATATATATATATATATATATATATATATATATATATATATATATATATATATATATATATATATATATATAAATATATATATTATTAATATATATTATATATATATATATATATATATATATATACGTCAAACTTCGATATAACGGACCTCGATGTAACGGACTCCATTTGCGTGACTTTTTTCTTTTTTTTTTTTGCATATTAGACCGCTTATCGCCGCCCGAATTGTCAACTCAACATAATTGTATTATTTTCTCATTTTACTTTGGAATGCTTGGGTTTTAAGGAGTTTTGATGTATCACATATTAAGATATAATATTATAAGGAAGGAGCCTGTGTTGCTAGTGATTTAGTGGTAGCAGGTGTGTATTGTTTAAAATAATTACTATTAAGGCCTCTTCCATTTGTGCCCAAGCTGCATGAACCAGTTCTTTCAGTTCAGGGTTGGGTTCTGGGTTCAGGGTTGGGTTCTGGGTTCAGGGTTGGGTTCGCGTGTCACAAATGGAACGCAAAAACCCCGTTTTTTGTTTACAAACATACTCAGCTGGCGAGGCAATTTCAGAGAGAGAGAGAGAGAGAGAGAGAGAGAGAGAGAGAGAGAGAGAGAGAGAGAGAGAGAGAGAGAGAGAGAGAGAGAGAGAGAGAGAGAGAGAGAGAGAGAGAGAGAGAGAGAGAGAGAGAGATACGAGAGAGAGATAACGAGAGAGAGATAACGAGAGAGAGATAACGAGAGAGAGAGAGAGAGAGAGAGATAACGAGATAACAAGAGAGATATAACGAGAGGTAGAGAGATAACGAAGAGAGTAACGAGAGATAACGAGATAACGAGATATAACTCAGCTACCGTAGCTGCTATGTGAAGGGATCATATCAAGTTTAAGATCGCGGGAACGCATGGCTCCACCAGCCATGTATGCCTCTTTTATGCCGTCTGACATCCTCTCCGACTCGTGCATGCGGAAAACCCTCCACGATAAGAGAAATAGGGCCCAAGGCGACCATTGTTTGTTATGAACTGAAAACTCTACCCAAGCTACCGACCTCTCAATGTGAGTAGAGAAAGTTCAAGGGTTTTGCTGAGTCACTACGCGCTTTGCCTCGGACCCAGGTTTTCGTGCGCAAATGGAACGCCTGAACTCTTGGGTTCCGTGAACTGGTTCTTGAAATGTCGCAAATGGAAGAGGCCTTTAGTGTTATGGCGTGGCCGCTGCTACATCTCCCTGTCACCTCAACACCCTAAATCACCCTTATCTAAGGTGACACGCAGTGCTACACTGACCTAAATAGTGACACGTGTATAGAACTGCACTTCACAACCATATAATATATATAATGAGCATTAGTCATGATAACAAGCAATACCTTTGGAAGCCACGGCTGAATCTGGCTCGTAGTAATTTGTTTACCTTTCACTAGAGCTTGAGCTTGACTAGCTACACAGTCTGGTTGTGTGTGATTATTTCTCATTTATTTCACGCATAGAAGCGGACCAAATTCAGCATGTAGTGCCGGTCACTGTTTACCTCCCAACATAGCTACACAGTCTGGTTGTGTTTGTGATTATTTCTCATTTATTTCACAATATTTCCGTTTTTTTCATAATTTTTCCACCCTTGGAAAATACCCTCGCTATAACGGACAATCGGCTTTAACAGACCACTCCTCCCCCCTTTAGTCCGTTTATATCGAGGTTTGACTGATATATTATATATATATATATTATATATTATATATATATAATATATATATATATTATATATTATAATATTATATATTATATATATATATATATATATATATATATATATATATATATATATATATATATATATATATATATATATATATATATATATATATATATATATTATATATATTATATATATATATATTATATATATATTATTATATATATATATATATTCGCATCTTCACTCACTCGCTTTCACTTGCATCTCTCTCTCTCTTTCACTCATACCCCTCTCTCTCTCTCTCTTTCACTCATCTCTCTTTTTCACTCATATCTCACTCATATCCCTCTCTCTTTCACTCATATCTCTCTTTCACTCATATATCTCTCTATCTCTCTCACTCATATCTCTCTCTCTCTTTCACTCATATCTCTCTCTTTCACTCATCTCTCTATCTCTCTCTAGCATATTATATATATATATATATATATATATATATATTATATGCTTAATGTTAAGGTTGATACATGAGGATGTTCAGGGCGGCAAAAACACTCGTCATTTCTTCGGGGTTCTTTATGTGTGCGTGCAACGTTTCGCCGAGGCACTTGGCATCATCAGGCTAAAATGGTTTATATACGTTAAAATAATACTAAAAACTGCTAAAAGCAAACATCTAAAAATTTAAAGTAATAAAATAATCCTATATTATCTAAAAACTAAAAACATAATTTATAATTTAACAAATCTTGAAGTGTATGCTGTCTAGGTTGGCAGAGGACTGAATGAACAATGATATTACAGGTAGCATTTCGGCTCCTATGAGGCGATCGGAACGAAAGTCGGATGATCGAAACATCTCATCGCCTTGGCGAAACGTTGCACGCACACATAAAGAACCCCGAAGAAATGACGAGTGTTTTTGCCGCCCTGAACATCCTCATGTATCAACCTTAACCATAAGAATCTACTCTACCAGCCCAGGGAGGGCAGGTATATACAGGCCGTCACGGGAGCTACACCCGCACCATGCCTCGGTTAGCAGTGATAACCTGGGTATTGTTGTTTATCCTCAAAATTAGGTTCCCCACTAATGTCCCTTTTATTGATGTTCTAAAACGTAGGTATGGTAATGCTTCTCTATCACAATATCGTAAACTGGAGAAGACTGATTTCAAAGTAAAAGACTCAACTGCATATAGAATTTTTACAAACTTGTAAAGCATATGGCGTAATCCCTAACTTTCTTCAATTTAAATTATATAAGCCCATGCTAACCACTACATCTATATATAAGTCATTTAAATTTAAATGACTAAACTTAGAACTAAAAGAGAAAAACAGGCTACTTAAAAATCATACAGAGGACTTTAATCAATCTAAATCTGATCTGAAAAACACTTTGTCTTGGCTTGATTTTAATTGTCTTTTAATAGATTAGTACGTAGTAATGACTCTAAATTCAAAACAGCTAAAGTTTGTCATAGGAAAAACTGTGTTCTCTAGGCTTTTCTCTGGAACACTCGGTCAATAAGGACAAAGTCGTAATTAATCTTTCTAATCGTTCGCTAACTTCCGCTGAAAAGATGTACTTTCCCTTGGACTACCTTTTGCCTTACCAAAATTTAATATTAACTATGTTAAATATTACCTTGCATTTGAGAAACTTATTAATACACTTAAATATAAAGCTAAAAAAACATTTATTATGGACTGGGATAACTTGGTTCAAGGCATTTCTACTATTGCTCACTCATCATACCGCGAATTAATGACTTCAAACATTCCTTCCCTAACTTCACAAATTCAGTTCGATGCCTTAAATGACCTTAAATCTGATAATACGATCTAATCATTTAGACCCGATAAAGGACGTGGTACAGTAATTTTAGATAAAACTGCGTATATTAACAAAGCTGAATCCATCCTTAATGATAAAACTAAATTTAAAGTCCTTACTGATTGTGGAAATTATCCACCAACACCACCACTCAATAATTGGTAGGTGGTGGTTTGTTTCTCCCCCCTTGTGAGGTAGGTATTGTCCGCTCATCATAGGGGTACGTAGGGATGTATATATATAATTAAAAATGGTAATGGGTAATAATTAAGGTAATTTAAGTAAATGATAAGTACTGGGATAATATAAATTAACATTCCAGTGGTTAATAAGCATTTGCACCTTGGTTTGAAGTGTGGTCAATGGCCATTGGCTGCCGACCATTAGATACTAGCCACTGAGATTTATGTACGTGGCTAGGTAGGGTGGCGATCGCTGCCGCCCGCTCACGGAAAGTTAGTACACTCCAGACATCCGTGACAGTAACATCTCTTATTAAATATACGTGGATTTGTATATACGAGAGAATTGTAAATAGACTCTTGCACAGTGTTAAAATACAACAGGACTTGTCTCATCGACATAGCGAATATCAGTGCTGCGTCTATTAAGCCCGAATAGCTTCCTTGACCCCAACCACAATAACGCCTCCACCTCCGAACTTTACCTGGGCCTCGATCACGGCTACCACTTCGGATCACAGGACATGCAGTATTAATACACCTATAGCCATTTCAACCCTACTATCCACCAATAAGTATCCTAGTTAGTTGATTAGCTGGGGTATTGTGTCGGGATGAGATAGACGATGGGTTTTGATTAGGTAAGACTCACATTAAATATATGTATGTGACATAAATCCCACACTGATAATACATTTTCTTCATTACTAAAATGGAGGACAGACTTATCCGTCATCTTAGAGCACTACTTAAATTAAAAGTTATTACTAAAGAAGCCTTCAATTATATATTTCCAGCGGTTCCTCCCCTGGTGTCCTCTATAAGGTAAAGATGGGAGCATACGCTAAGCTGCGCGTGGCATGCGGTGCTCATCTCCGTGGCATAGCCCTTAGAGCCTGTGGTGGGTGAGGACCCGTTACCCGGGACACAGGGCTAGTGTGACTACCGGGTTACCACAGTTACCTTCCCCAGGTTAACCCAGGTACCCATTTATCAACCCCGAAAGGAAGGAAGAACAGCTGGGTAGGCTGGTCACCGGCTTGTAGTCCAATCAATTTAGCGCGTTTTTACCCCTAACCCACCACAAATTGCAATAGAAACAAAACAATATTTTTATGAAACCTGTTGATCCCCAGAACAAATATATGAAATTATACTCAATTCTAATGAGTGGATCAATTATTTTTTTCAGATTGAACGAGAGCGTGAACGGAGGGTGGAGTGACGCTTGCAGTGAGAAATTGGATCGGTGTGCAGAGGACAGTTCAACGCTGCGGTCATTGTGAATGTATGGAGTTAGAAATTTCTCCAAGGATTCCAAGTTTTTCCGACGGAGCGACAGATACTGGGCTGGTCTGTCTACGATTTAGTCATCGAGCAAGTACTTATGAGGAGCCTGAAGACATCAGGTGGGCTGACCAGTGGAAGAGGGATGACAGAGACACAGCGCTCAGTCTGGGTCATGGCTAGCCCTGTCTGTGCAGAGGTGAACAACGCCCTCCAACACCTCACTGAAGTGATGTATGTGACAAGTGAACAACACAAGGATCTATCAAAGTCTAGACAGAAGAATGATGTAGCTGATACCCAGAAAATGCTTGCGTTTCTTCATGAGAGGGATCCCTTTCAAGAAAACGATACTCTTCAAACATTTTCACTGGTATAGTTGCCAAAACAGCGGTCAATGTTGATGACGCGAAAAACCGTGGGAAAAAGGGGTCTTGGGGCAGATGAGTGGTAAACGTGTGCTTGAATACATCATCAAGAAGAACAGTCAAGCCATAACTATGGACTCAGAGACTGCAATGACGACACCAGACGGAGACATCAATATCAACCCTCAGTTACTCTTCCAGAGACTTGTGATCGCTGGCACTGAATTAGGGGACTTATCCAAAGCACTCGTTGTGAGTTATGCGCATATCCTCCTTCTTTGTTCGAGACTAATATGCCTTGCTCTCCGCCAATAAGCCAGCGTTAGCCTCAGCAATCAAATCCTTGGCACCTGCCGATACTATACAACCATCCGATATACAATACGTACTAGATGGCGGTGCCTATTGCAGCGCATACCGTGGCAGTCAGGTGAACAGTACAATAATATTTTTGACCGCTACCTGAAATATGTTAGTAGGCACTACGGGCATGCTATCGTCGTGTTTGATGGCTATCGTCAAGGTCCTCAACGAAAGACTGTGTCATCAGAAAAGGGGTGAGCGACCATCAGTGAAGGTATCTTTTCTGAAACCATGACGCTTACTGTCAAGAAGGAAGAGTTTCTTCGGAACAAGAATAACAAGCAACAATTCATAGACATCCTTGGTAGAAACTGGAAGAATCTCATTGTGAAGTGCTTCATGCGAGTGGAGATGCGGACCTACTCATAGCAACAACTGCAGTTCGTAGTTCTTCAAAATCCAACCACTGTTCTTGTTGGCGAAGACACTGACTTGTTGATACTACTGTGCTATTATTTCAGCAAGAATAGTGCGCACAGTCTCTACTTAATGTCGGAGCCGAAAAGGGGTTCATTGAATCCAAGACAATACTTGGACTTTGGCAAAGTCAGAGAGGCTCTGGGTGAGACTGTGTGTGAAAACATTCTCTTCATCCATGCATACCTGGGATGCGACAACGACATCAAGGGTCTTTGGGATCGGCAAAGGCAATGGACTCAAATGTTCAAGGACAAGATATGTTCCGGCAAGCGGCCCTAATTTTCGGCAATGAATACTCAACACAGGATGAGATCATTGCTGCAGGAGACAGGCAATGGTTTGTGTGTACGGAGGGAAACCATCAGACAATTTAAACGAATTGAGAGTAGTAAAATTTCATGCTAAGGTGACAACAAACAGAACAGCATTGCACCCACGGGTACTTCCGCCAACGAGCTCAGCTTCCAAATATCACAGCCTACGGGTATTCCATCAGGTTCATGAGTGGAAAGGACACAAACTCAATCCCCTTGACTGGGAATGGAGTATCATGGACACCAGGATGATCCCTGTGCATTCTGACCTCGCTGCAGCACAGAGTATCTCCTAAAGCTTGTTAGATGTTCATGCAAGGGTGGCTGCAGTGGTAAACGTTGTGGTTGTCGGAAAATTGGGCTGCCTTGCACATTCGCATGTGGACTGTGCAGAGGTAGTTGTTCAAATGCAGACGAATCAGTAGACGTTTCGATGCTGCTGATGATGGTGACCATGGAAGAGATGAAGTGACGTGTTAATATTGTGAACGGACCTAAGTTCATTGTGTACACATAGTTTTGGTAGTGTATCCCAACATTCCCCTATATAATATAAGACCTTGTGTTTGTAATTGTAATTATCTATATATGTATATGCCTACCTATCTAACTATATTTCTTGACTCACTATTAACTAATTAAGTACTAGAAATTACGAACTTTATTCAGCTCAAAGAATATTTTTTTCACGAAATTCCCAGACTCACATCAGCTCAAATTTAATACCCGTTATCACCTTTATGGGTAATGTCAGTTTCCTGAAGAAGACTAGCAATACATTTTTGGTGAGGGGCTATATATAAATCAAGTTTTATTGCTGCATTTCACAGCTAAGGGGGGATCAGTAATAATGGGTTTAAATGATAAGCGTCACATTTTAAGTATAAATTTAATCCCATATTTTTTGATGTGCAAAAAATGATAGGCATAATATTTTGTTCATTATTGCATGTGACAGTTGTCATTTGCCATAACCCGGCCACACTGGTTAAATAAATAATTAAAAGTTGTTTTGTTGTATTATTAAGAGTGATATTGTCGTATATTTAATTTCCAATTATTGCGGTAGTCCGAAAAAGTAACCAAAACGCAAATGACCTGAAAAACCATGTTCCACTCAAAATATTTAAGTATAATCTTGGGCAGATATTCAGTAGGCATCAAGGTTCAGAAAAATATAACTTCGTTCTATTGCAATTTGTGGTGGGTCCATTCATATTTTGACTGGACTATTGCCCTGGCCCGGGATCGAACCAGGGCCCGCAGATTCGTAGCCAGGCACGCTAGCCACTGCACCACGGAGGCGACATCCTCCGTGTCCTAATCCTCTATGGATTACCGAAAACTCATAAAATAGGTAACCCCTTACGCCCTATTCTTAGTACTATTGGCACTTTTATCTATAACTTAGCTAAATACTTTGTCCCGATAATTGACCCCCTAACTACCAATGAATATACAATTAAGAACTCTTTTTATTTTGCAATGAATTAAAACAATTAACACAAAACAATGCAGTAATGGCTAGTTTTGACATCCAATCCCTATTTACAAATATTCCACTAGATGAGACTATTGAAAAATCACTGATAATTTATTCCATAGTGTTACCACTTTTCTTAATTACACAAAAAAACAATTCTCCAATTTATTAACTTTAGCATAAAGACTCTCCATTCATATTTAATAAAAAACTTTATGTCAAACTGATGGGTTTCCATGGGTCTTGCTTGGTTCCTTCCTTGCCAATGTTTTTCTATGTCATCATGAACAAATTTGGCTGTCTGACTGTCCTACCTCTTTTAAACCCTTTTTTATAAAGTCACGTTGATGACACCTTTTACTTTTTAAGAATGTGAACATATTCCTTATTTTTAATTACCTGAATTCTAAACACCAGATATTAAGTTCACATATGAAGTTGAAAACCAATTATCACTACCATTTCTAGATATTAGTTACACGTAAGGATAATTATTTACTACCTCAGTCTATCGTAAACCTACTTCACAGCCTTGGTACTCAGTATTTATCATTCATCCCTAACCTTATTAAACCAATACTTTTAAAGGGTTTACTACACAGATGTTATAGTTTCTCCTCCAACTGGTTTGCCTTCGATAATGAAATTAAATTCCTTACTAATTTTTTCCAAAATAATGGTTATCCCCTAAAATTGATAGAAAAAACAATCTCTAGTTTCTTAGATGAAAAGTTCAACCCTAAGTCGACACAATCCGAATCTATATTAGACACACATTATATTAACTTCCATTTTATGGCCATCTTAGTTATATCATTCGTAAAAACTCAATATCTACTTAAGTTACACTTTCCTAACTCAAAATTTAAATTTGTTTTTACTAATCCATTTACTATAAGAACATATTTCAAATATAAGATCCTATACCTAAAACTCTTATCTCCAATATAATTTATGAATTTGAGTGTTCGAGTTGTAAGGCTCGACACATTGGCGAGACGTCGAGAATCTAACCCTTAGGTTCGCAGAACATAAAGGTGTTTCTGTTCGTACTGGCCGACCTATTTCTTCCCTTCTCAATCTGCAATACGTTTCTCACTCCATGATCTTGATCACCCATTCTCTATTGATGATTTTAGAATCTTATCAAAGGCAAACTTCTCTATATGTGATACTAAATTATTAGAATCGATACACATCAAGCACTTGTCTCCTGATCTGTAACCCTCTCACGCACGAAAAATTGAATAAGTTTTTCCGTCCACTGCGACATCCGTCTTATGCTCCTAAGGGGCCCCGCGAAATGGCCTGACTGTGCGGCGAATTATTTTTTATGTTATCAATTTCACCAAAGTGTATTTTTTTTTCCTGGCATTATTATTTATCATTGGTTTTGCAAGAGATTATTCTGCCTTATGAAAGAAAAAAATAACAAGAAATGCAAATAATAGCGGAATTTACCGACTCCGAAAAAATATTGAGTAAAGAGAAATAAGAAATACACCACTTTGGTGTATTTCACCAAAGTTCACCACTTTGTAGCTCGAAACTTCCTGAGTCAACTTTTTATGGTTTATATGCCAATAAAAGTGGATTTTTTATGAGGATTCCAACGCTACCATTATCATTTCATATGGCCAGTATGGCCAGCTCGGGACACGTTTTAAAGGGACGACAATCCGCTCTCACAGGCTGCCTGCTGATGTGAAACTGAGACACAAACCCTTATCATTTCACATCCACTCACACGAGAGTTGACAATTAATTTATTTTATAGGTCTAGCTTGGATCTTTGACGCAGAAAATTTTGACGCAATTCTGATAAATACTTTATTTTTGGCGAATTTTTAACTGTATTTGACGCAATTCGCGTCAAAAGCTCAGATTGCAGACGGGCCGTTTTGACGTGATCGCGTCAACGTGCGTGAGAGGGTTAATAATCAAGTCACCTCATGCCAATTACATATACTCAAATGATTATCACAGTTCGATCGTCCGACTCTCGTTCCGATCGCCTCATAGGAGCCGAAATGCTACCTGTAATATCATGTTCATTCAGTCCTCTGCCAACCTAGACAGCATACACTTCAAGGTTTGTTAAATATAAATTATGTTTTTTAGTTTTTAGATAATATAGGATTATTTTATTGCTTTAAATTTCTAAGTTTGCTTTAGCAGTTTTAGTATTATTTTAACGGTATATAAACCATTTTAGCTGATGATGCCAGGTGCCTCGGCGAACGTTGCACGCACACATAAAGAACCCCGAAGAAATGACGAGTGTTTTTGCCGCCCTGAACATCCTCATGTATCAACCTTAACCATATCAATCAATCATTGGGGGCATACGCCAGGGGCGCGTCGCCTCGCCCACCCTACGACGCCACTCCCGGGGGTCACCACGCGCAAGTTCCCATGCAGGCTCCTTTCCCATACCAAGCAGCTTCTCGACAAGAAACATCAACTTGCCCAAGCCACGAGCCTTGTGGGCCTCCTCCACGCCGGATTGTCTCTTACAGATACAAACCCGATGGGAAGGATCGGTTTCAGGGTAGCGTGCCACATGCCCATATAGCCGAAGTTGGCGCTGACGGACTATGCAGGTAATAGGCCTCGATTCAGTCTCACGGTGCAATCGCTGATTTGACACGTAATCATCCCAGCGATACCCATGATTCTGCGAAGACACTTATTACCAAAGGCATTGATTCGTCTCTTCAAGTCACTATTTAGTGTCCATGTCTCACAACCATAGAGTAAGACAGGGATCACAAGCGACTTTGAAGATCCGGATCTTTGTCCTCCTGCACAGGTACCGACAACGCCAAATACTCCGCTGAGCGAGTCCATAACACCGTGGGCTATGCCAATCCGTCGTAAGACTTCTTGACGTGACCCGCCGTCATTATGGACTGCGCTACCAAGGTATGTAAAACTTTCCAAGATCTCAATGTCCTCGCCACACGCATGAACAGACTGTACTGCTTCATCTAGTAAGTATCCAAATACCTGGACCTTGGACTTGAGCCAGGAGACCTCAAGTCCAAAGGCTTTGCCTCCTCGTGCAGCGCCTCGAGAGCCATCACCAGGACTCCAGCGACTCAGCAAAGATTACTGCATCATCGGCAAAAACAAGATCAGTGATCTTGGTGTTGCCGACGGATGCTCCACAATCACTTTGATCTACAACCTGTCCAATACCCATTCCATACAAGCGTTGAAAAGTGATGGGCAGGACGCACCCCTGCCTCACTCCTGTATTCACAGGAAAGAAGCTGGATACACCTGCCCCACACTTCACAGCACTCTCAGTCCCAGAATACAGACCAGTTATCAAACCAATAGTCCTTGCAGGAATCCCCGAAGTCGCAGAAGATCCCAGAGTGACTCACGATGCACTGAGTCAAACGCCTTCTTGAGATCAACATAGGCTGCAAGCATCCCCTGTCGAAACTCACGTCGGCGTTCCACCAGGACACGAAGCGCTAAGCGCTTAACCATATGTATATATATATATATATATATATATATATATATATATAATATATATATAATATATATATATATATATATATATATATATAATATCATATATATTATCTATCTATCTATATCTATATCATATACTATATTATATATATATATACAGGGAGGTCCCGTTATACGAGCATTCGTTATATAAAGAATCCGATGATACGAGATGTGTAAATTAGGGTCTATTTTCAATATAACGAGATCGAAAGATCCAATGATACAACATTCAAACTGGGGTGAGTAAAATTATCAAGTTCAAAATGCGCGCCCTACCACTCCCGGGCTGGACAAAGGGGGATTGGTTGACCCCAGTGAGGTCACCCCTAGCAAGCTGTGACCTGAAGGGTAATTAAGCATATGGCGCGGCCTGACATTAAGGGTAATTAGCAGGTGTGCGGCCCCAACCTTGGGACCGCAGTCAGGTCACCCTAGCAAGGCGTGACCTGAAGGGTAATTAAGCATATGGCCAGGCCTGACCTTTAGGGCTAATTAGCAGGTGTGCGGCCCCAACCTTGGGAACGCTACACTAACCTTCTCTGTATCACGTGCATCCCCTACATTACGTCTTTTTTGCTTGTTATGCATGTTTTATGTTTAATTAATGTGCAGTTATGTTATTTTGTGTGCTATTTTCTCTTTCAGAATGCTTTTTCTACAGAATAGGTAGTACAGTGTGGGTAATATAGGACGCTGTGTGTTATTGTGTTTGCTATAGTTTATTTAGCTTGAAAAACATGTCTTTTTTTTCTTTTCTCTTTTTTAATTGATGGGGTCCTGGAACCAAACCTATATTTTACCATTAGTTATGCGTTTCGTTATACGAGATTTCGCTTACGAGTATGCCAGGTGGAACCTAACTGCTCGTATCTTCGGGATCTCCCTGTATATATATATATATATATATATAATATATATATATATATATATATATATATACTACACACACAAACCTCGTTTTCCCGGACTAATAGGGGGGAGCACCAGTCCGGGAACCGCAAAAGTCCGGGAATCGCAACAGTCCGATGCCAGTATTATTAATTATTATTTTTTTTTTTTATCACAAAGAAACTGGCCAAGGGCACAACAAAAATGGGTAACACAAAGCCCGCTTAGCTGCCAGTCCCTATAAGAAGACAGTAAGAGAATAAAATAAAAAAGAGGGGTGAGCCAATTTAGTTCATTACCCACCCCGGACGTTTATCCTACTTTAGTATTTACTGTCCGGCAACCGCCAATATCAACTACCCCGCCGTGGACTTTTACGTCCGCTGAGCATGCTGCCACCTGGCGGGAGGCAGCAGAAAGTGTTCAATAGTCTCAAGAGACGTTCCTGCACCAGGGGCAGTGGGGTCAGGGATTAACGGAGGCGGTGCAGGTGAACAGTGTGTGTTCGTGTGCCCAAATGTAAACATACGACCGCTGAGCATGCTGCCATCTGGCGGGAGGCAGCAGAAAGTATTCAATAGTCTCAAAGAGACGTTCCTGCACCAGGGGCAGTGGGGTCAGGGGACTAACGGAGGCGGTGCAAGTGAACAGTGAGTGTCGTGTGCCCAAATGTAAACAATACGACCGCTGAGCATTCTGCCACCTGGCGGGAGCAGCAGAAAGTATTCAATAGTCTCAAAGAGACGTTCCTGCATCAGGGGCAGTGGGGGTCAGGGGACTAACGGAGGCTGTGCAGGTGAACCGTGAGTGTCGTTTGCCCAAATGTAACAATACGACCGCTGAGCATGCTGCCACCTGGCGGAGGCAGCAGAAAGTGTTCAATAGTCTCGAGAGACGTTCCTGCACCAGGGGCAGTGGGAGTCAGGGGACTAACGGAGGTTGTGCAGGTGAACCGTGAGTGTCGGGTGCCCAAATGTAAACAAACGACCGCTGAGCATGCTGCCACCCGGCGGAGCAGCAGAAAGTGTCAATAGTCTCAAGAGACGTTCCTACACCAGGGGCAGTGGTGGTCAGGGACTAACGGAGGCTGTGCAGGTGAACCGTAAGTGTTATGTGTCCAAATGTAAACAATACGACCGTGAGCATGCTGCCACCTGGCGGGAGGCAGCAGAAGTGTTCAATAGTCCAAGAGATGTTCCTGCCCAGGGGCAGTGGGAGTCAGGGGACTGATGAGTTGTGGGGTGAACCGTGAGTGGTCGTGCCCAAATGTAAACAATACGACCGCTGAGCATGCTGCCACCTGGCGGGGGCGCGGACACTGACAGGGTGGCAGGAGACGCTCGACCGCCGGACAACTTTGTCAATTTACGAACAAGACCAGACATTTCAACGTATAAAAAAAATAAAAAAAATAAATAAATGTCCAGTACTCTTGACATATCCCAGGACCTCGGATTTTGTCCGGCAAATCCGATATCCGGAAATGGTTTGGTGTATAATATAATATACAGGGT
>JACEEZ010025616.1:7500-21349 GCA_016584305.1 Chionoecetes opilio | reverse complement strand
GGGAAATGGAAAATAGGTCAAAATCGGTAGATACTCTAAATAACTTTTATACATCATTCTTCACAGTAGAAAACACCACGCAAAATCAACACATCCCGAAAACCCAGAACAAAGGTACTTGCCTCAGCTCATTAACCTTTCAGGAATGTGACATTTTGCTCGCAATAAATAACATGAAAATTAACACAAGTCCTGGTTCCGACAAAATTTCGCCACGCATATTAACTCGGGAACTGCGGGAGTAAAGATTTTTTTAGTGCCACCAGTGCGGGGATGTGAGTAAAACAGTGACCATTACAGAATTGGATGAAAATCACATCAACGTCAAGGTAGTACAAATCGGCATCCGGCAAAATATCTATTTTTAACCCAAACGTATGGGGTTATGGTGTGGTTGTGGTCGGGAGTTGAAATATATAGCGCGAATGGCACCAAACAGCTAGCGAGAGACTGCTGAGGTAGGGTGAGGGATGCCACTCCTTGGGATTTTTCCCAAGATTTTGAGGGGTTTATTTGGGTCCCGTTTGCTGTTTTTTTTGTGGATGGCCACCACTCTTGCTTCTTTCCATTACGTTGGCCACTTGCACGAGGAAAGGAAGTTGTTAAAGATGATGATGATTGGTGGAGCGAGCTGGGCTAAACATCCCTTTAGTAGGTGAGGGCTGATGTTGTCTGGCCCTAACGCCTTCTTGGGATTTATTTGACGCAGCTAGTTTTCTACTTCTTTAACATCGATTGCGAGACTCTCCAGAGAGGCCCTGGTGAGGGATGGTATATTTGGGGGCTCGCGTGAAGCATCTGTCACCGAAATCTTTAATGAGAAATGAGCTGCTAACAGCTCAGCCTTGTACTTGTTGCGGACAGCCACCGACCCATTTGGCCTGGCGAGCGGTGGAATGGTGTTGCCACTTGTCAGCAAAGAATCCCTGCTGCTGCTTCACTCCACACCACCACTCCTTACTGCATACTGGCTGGCCGCTGTACTGTGCCGTTAAGTCCTCTCTCCAGTGTTGTATGGCACTGGTAGGGAAGCGTGTTAGGTCCTATTTTATTCCTTATCTATATAAATGATATTTCCCTTATCTTTAACAACCTTAAAACCATACTCTTCGCTGACGACTCAACCCTCTACATTACAGATACAAATCCAGTCAACATGATACACACTGCCAATTCTGAGCTCCAAATTCTTAAAAAATGGTGTCTAAGTAACAGATTGATTATAAATTTAAGTAAAACTTTCTACATGTTATTTACCAATAGGCCACTAAACTTGCTTCCACCATTAATATATAACAACTCCATCATTAAAAGAACTGAGACACACACACTCTTGGGTGTAACACTGGATGATAAAATGACATTCAAACCTCATATAACAAACCTCATACTGAAATTATCAAGAACTATATCCCTTCTATACAGAGTAAAAGATTTTGTACCCGACTATATAATGAAAACGCTTTACGATGCCCATGTCTTACCACATTTCCATTACTGTACACCAATCTGGTGCACCACTTACCCCACGCATTTACTGCCTCTATTAAGAATGCAGAAACGACTAATTAGGATTATTACTGACAGTGACTTCTACGCACATACACAACCCCTTTTTAAAACAATTACACACATTAAAACTTTTTGATATCAACAAATTAGAAATTGCAATCTATATGTTTAAAAACTATTAACAGTGAAAATAATGCATTACTGCAACAACCACATCACAATTATCCTACACGCACCCAAACATAACATCCGTATTCCAATACATAGCCTAACAATGTTCCAACATTCACTCCTCTTATCTTGGCCCTAAAAACATGGAATGCTCTTCCAGATGACGTAAAAGTTCTTCCTTCACTATATTCTTTTAAGAAACATCTTAAAAAATACATGCTGAATAAATACTAACTACACGTCACAAATGATTAAAATTTTGTGATGCTATGTCAGTTATTTGTTGTTTCGTGAGTTGTGCCAACAACCTGTTGTTGACAGTCACAATGATGGAGGGGTTGGGAGTGTTCTCGTACTTGTTTAATGTTATATTTATGTTACATACTAGATTCAATTTATACCATAATTGATCAATTATTGCCCGAAAAGCTTGCTTCCTATGGGCTGCCTTAATGCTACAAATTATTGTATAGATAATATATAAGATGTACTGTTAAGGCATAATAAAATGTTTCAAATGTTTCAAATGTTTTGGACTCGGCACATGGTCTTGGAGGCTTCGTTGTGCATATGTTTGTTGAGATGGGAGGAGTGGGACTTGTACCACAGCCACGCCTTGTTCTTATTGTCAGCAGCTCTCATACACTGAAAACCAAACCAGGGCTGATCATGGGGCTTGGATTTGTAGGTTTGGCTGGGCATATGTTTTTTCTGGAGGGATAGGAGGAGGTTGGTGAAGGTCTCCACTTGTGTGTTTACATCGCCGTGGAGAAGCTCCGTCCACACAATGGAGTCTTTTGAGTTTTTTTTTTAGGCTGTCCCAATCTCCCCGAGACCAAAGTCAGTTGACACGGGCAGTAGCCTCGTCGTGTACCACAGTGGTGCTGATGGTGGTGAGCACGGCAGAGTGGTCCGATGATCCAACCATGCCCAGGGGGAAACAGGTGATCACTTTGCCTGGCAAATCTACTATGATGACGGGGTCGAGGGAGGAGCCAGAGGTGTGGGTGGGGAAGTTGACATAGTTGCTAAGGCCGTACTCAGTCAGCAAATCCTCGAACTGCCTTGCAACCAGACGCTGGTTTATGTCCCCTACAACAATGAGATGGTTGCAGGAGTGCTGGAGAAGTAGGGTGTCAATGTTGGAGTGGAGGAAGTGGATGGGGTCATTTCCCTGTCACTGTGGGCGGTAGCAGACGGACGCATAGCAGGATGGTATCGTGGCGACTCGTCCAGTCTGTAGAACATCATCTCAAGGTCCCTATCCATTTCAAACTCGAGGGCTCTACCCCTACAGCGAGACCTTCGCGGAAGCAGACGGCGATGCCCACGAAGGTGCCGTGGGCACGATCTCTTCGGTGCCATCTTGAATATGCCTGGATGTGTCCGAAGTTGACAGGGATAGTAAGGTTCAGGAAGGTCTCGTCCGTAGCGATGATGTCTGGGATGATGAAGGAGTGAGCGAGATCTCCTATGTTGGTTTGGAGTCTCTCTCTCTCTCTCTCTCTCTCTCTCTCTCTCTCTCTCTCTCTCTCTCTCTCTCTCTCTCTCTCTCTCTCTCTCTCTCTCTCTCTCTCTCTCTCTCTCTCTCTCTCTCTCTCTCTCTCTCTCTCTCTCTCTCTCTCTCTCTCTCTCTCTCTCTCCTCTCTCTCCTCTCTCTCTCTCTCTCTCTCTCTCGTTTTTACGCTAAGAGCTTCCTATAACAAGCTTAAAAGGAAAAAGGTAAAAAAAAAAATGCTCTACAGAAAAACTCGCATCCCTGCAAAACTAACCTTGCGACCTTTTATAACAGAGATGCTTTTCCTCCTTGCCAACGACCCATTGAAAGTTCACCAAACTCTGGCATCCTAATCACTGAATTCTCCCTTTTTCTCCCTTTCTTCCTCCTCCTCCTCCAGACACCCTCGTTAAATTTCAGCAGATACCTTCGTTATAGACCAATAAGTCTTCTGGTATCTGTTCTCCCTATGTATTCCTCCTCCTCCTCTTCCTCCTCCTCCTCCTCCTCCTCCCTCCTCCTCCTCCTCCTCCTCCCTCCTCCTCCCCTCCTCCTCCTCCTCCTCCTCCTCCTCCTCCTCCTCCTCCTCCTCCTCCTCCTCTGAATTCGGCTACTTATTCTCTTTCGTCTTCATAATTCTGACAGTGATCATCTTTTTTTTTTCTCTCTCTCTCTTTGATTGGGTCTTTGTGGTGTTCGTACTGCAAGAGAAAGAGATTGATTGAATGATTGATATTGTATTGGCCTTAATATTTTACACGATATTATACATGTAGAGAACATGTCAAAGCCTTTGTCCATTGAGTCGTAACTCTTTTATGGACTTTATGCTAATATAAAAGGTCAGCAGATGTAGCGTGTATGACGGCCTAATGCTAATTTACATATGAAAAACTAAAATATTTTAATAAATTAATATTCCCTACTGAATATACTACTTAATTTCTTCAATTAAATTAAATTAATTTAACAAGTATATTCAAGAATATACACAAACAAGCATTCATATATGATAACAGTACTCATACACAATATTACTGACAACGATAGCAATGATAATTATAAGATTAATTATATAAGTAGCAATTATAATAATAATAAATTCATTTTAATAGTTACTTTTCAACTTTTCTTTTATTTGCAGTTTAAATGGATTGAATTCTTAATTCCTTATATCATCTGTAAGTTTGTTCCACAGTTTAGTTCCCCGCGTGAGAACACTTTGTTGAGCACGGAAGGTTCTGCACAATGGAAGTTTGAGATTATTTGTTCGTCTGGTTTGTATGTTATGAGTTGTGGTCTGAAAACCACTGTCAATTTTATATGTATTCAACGCCTTATAAACAAAAATTATAGTCTGATAGTCGATAAGATCATGTAATTCTAGAAGTTTCAACTCACGAAAGATTGGACTTGTGTGGTCATACCGATTACTATAAGACATTATGCGAATTAATTTCTTCTGATATACAAATAGTTGATCAATATATGTTTTATATGTCCCACCCCAGATAGCTGAACGGTACAATAAATATGGATATGCTAATGATAATTAAATATGTCTTAAACATTCAATATTACAATGGTTACGTATTATATATATTACACAGAGCTGGGCACGTTCCTGGATTTGGGGTAGTCCGTACCTGTACTTCCGTTATTCTTCGGGAAGAGGGTCGTCGTACCCGGTTACTTCCGTACCTTATTTTACTTGTGCTGTCCGTACCCGTACATCCGTAACCTCCCGTACCTCCTGTACCTGTACCTATAATATTTAAAACGCGCCTTTGAAAACATATAAGTCAGTAAGTTCACCTCAAAAATAAAAAAACAAAACAAAAGACCAGGCTATAATACATTCAGAGAGCTTCAAAATATATATAGCAATATATATTTTAACGATCAAATAATGCATCAAATCAATTAAAATAAAATTGTCTCAAGTCTTCACAGTTTCACAAATGAGTGAATATGGACTAATTAGTTAAATCACAAGTGTTTATTTAAGAGTGATAAAAACTCCTACTCCATTCTTCTCCTCCTTGTCTGCTCTACAACGCCTTGTTAGCTAGGAGGTGCATGTGGTTGCCCCCACCAAACACCAGCTGCTCAAAGTTTATGTTGCTGAGGGCTGGACCTCTCGGCCGCAAGATTCTCCCGCGGAGCTGAACAGCCTTTCCACGGCAAGCAGAGATGGGGAGAGGGGTGTGTACCCTGAAAGGTCCAGCCAGGCATTCCTGTAGTGGGTGGGGACAGGTTGGGACTGAGGGGATGTCACCATCTTACTTTCCAGTCCTCCAGGGTCTTGAACGATGTCTCCTCCTCACAACCTCCTTCCTGTCGCCTCACCGCAGCGGACGGGTTAATGGAGACAGGAGGGGAACTTTGTCCATCCTTCTCTTCCTTTCCTTCAGGCTGCTTCCTCCTCCTTTGTGCCACAAGTCCCTTAACCTTAAACCTCCCTGACGATATGGTTCCTTGATGTCTGGCGGCTGGTCGGGCTGAGTGCGCACCAGGGATATGGTGTAGTGGGGGTGGAGGCCAGTGGCCATCAGGAAGTCGGCATCCTTAAGCTGGTCGGAAAACCTGCCTGTAAAAGCCTTTGCCACTCCCCTCTTATCCCCAGAGTCAGCAACCAAAGACCTGGGTCATAATGAAGGTTTCTCTGTACAAAACCAAAAAAACAATATATATATTTAAAACAATTATAATAGTAGCTTTATAAAGTGTTACAAGTGCTGTCGCTATCTAATATAAAAAATTACTTGCTGTCAACCCTTCAGGCGTCCTCCAGACTGCACCCGCATCAACTGCAAGTTGGGCAGACGGTGCCCATGTAGTCGTTGGCCTCGGGACTGTTAGGCCTCGGAAGTAAGACAAATCTTAAGAATTTGTCTACTTCTCAAGGTGCCACATCATAGCCTTTAGCTGTCTGGTTGCCCTCCTTGCCTTTTCCTCGATCCTCCTGATCAGTCCCACTCTCCTCTATGTCCTGGCGTGAACAGCTGGGAGGAGGCCAAGCTCCACGTCAGACAAAAGAAATATCGGCACGCCCCTGTGGTGTATGGGTTCTGGACGCAGGATGGTGCAGGCGTGCTCGGTTTCTCGTAAGCTCACACAACTACTACAGCCTACTATCCCCAGACACACTTCTGCTTCCTGTCGCTATCACTTCTTTTCACGTTATTTGTCCATGGTTATGTAAACACTAAACAGTAAAGCCCATAGCAGTGAAACTTTGAAACGCGTGCGGGTGATGTGACTGAAACCTAAAACGTTGTGATCTTGAGCTTGATGCGCAAGTTGGGTTTACCAGGCACCAACCAGCATGCACGGATCTCGCCTTAGGAAATGACAGCTGACAGCTTAGTTGGGCAAATAAATTACCGCCAAATAACGCGTGAAAGTTATTCTGTGGAATGGTTTTTTCGTTCTTCGTTTTTTTTTTTTTTTCATCATAGAAAAATATCAGGGTACGGAAGTGACGGAACAAAATTTCGAGGTTCCCGTACTGTACTTCCGTACCTTTAAAAAACTTTCCGTTACCTCCGGAATTCCGGACCTAGTCTCTGGAAATTCCGTAGGTTACGGAGGTACGGAGGGTACGGACAGAGTTACGGAAGTGCCCAGTCTGTAGATGATGTACATAAATAAATATAATACATATATAATATTATACTATATATATATATAATATATATATATATATATATATATATATATATATATATATTATATTTAATAAATATATATTTATGTAAATAGAAATTTATATAAATATTATATATAAAATATATAAATATAGATAAATTATATATATATATATATATATATAACCCTAGCACCCTATATATATATATATCTATTATATATATATGTAAATATATAACTATAAAATATAAATATAAAATCGATATCTATCTATATAGTATATATACTATATATATATCATATAATATATATATAAAATGTGTATATATATCACTATATATATATAATATATATATATACGATATATATATATATATATATATAAATGTTGTATATATATATATATATATATATATATATATATCTATATATATATTATAATATATATATATATATTATATAATATACACACACATACACACACACAACACACACACACCACACATACACACAAAAACACACACACACCACAACACACCCACACACACACACACATTTAACACACACAAAAACAAACACACACATTACTGTTACACACAAAACACACAAACACACACACGCACACAACCATACACATACACGGGGGGAAGCTCCGTAGTGTAGGGGTTAGCACACTCGGCTCACAACCGAAAAAGTCCGGGGCGATCCCGGTCGGAGCGAAGTGACAGACGGGGTGGTTTCTTAAAACCCAAGCCCCTGTCCACCCAGCAGTGAATTGGTACCGGGTGTTAGCGGGGTTTGTGACCCCGCCTCCGAGTGGGGGGGCTTCGGCCAACACTAAACACTAAGCAGAATGATACAAAGTTGATATGGAGACGGGGCCTATGGCGTTGCTTCAGGCCTGTAAAATAAACTAGATGAATACACACACACACACACACACACATGGTTCCATATCAAACATTTTTATCATTCATCCTTTAGTTCTTAGTGTTGGCCGAAAGCCACCACCCCTCCGGAGGCCGGGTCACAAACCACGGCTAACACCCGGGTACATTCGCTGCTGGGTGGGACATGGGTCTTGGTTTTAAGAGACACCGTCTGTCTTCGCTCCCGGGATCGAACCCGGGACTTCTCGGTTGTGAGCCGATGGGTGCTAAACCCTTACAATCCGGAGCTCCCCAGTGGTGTGTGTGTGGGTTTCTCGTGTGTGTGGGTGTCCGTGTTGTGGTGTGTGTGTGTGTGTGTGTGGTTGTGGTGTGTGTGTCGTTTGTGTGTGTATGTGGGTGTGTGTGTGTGTGTGTGGTGTGGTGTGTGGGGTGTGGGTGTGTTGTTGTTGTGTGGGTGTGTGTGATCAAATATATATTTAGATACATATATTTATATATCATACATATATATAGATATATATATATATATATGATATATGAGATATAAATATAGACTATAGATGTATATATATAGAGTAGAGCTAGATATATATAGATATATATATATGTAGTATATATAATATATATATATATAGTAGATATAGAGAGAGAGATTGTATAGATATATATATATATAGAGTGTATATATATATATATATATATACTCCTCTCTCTCTCCTCTCTCTCTCTCTCTCTCTCTCGCTCTCTCTCTCTCTCTCTCTCTCTCTCTCTCTCTCTCTCTCTCTCTCTCTCTCTCCTCTCTCTCTCTCTCTCTCGCTCTCTCTACTCTCTCTCTCTCTCTTCTCTTCTCTATTATTATTGCATGTAGTCTAGTATCATTATTATTATTAATATTCTAACATATTCTTATTATCATTGTTATATTGATAATATTAATTCGATTATTGGGTTGTTTATTAATTGTTAGTCTTTATATTATTTCTATTTTTCTTATTCGAATATTTGTTCTTATTATATTATTAAAATTTCCATTTCATCAGTATTATTATCATTTGATATAAGTAACTATATGACTTGCGAATTCCCTACCATCATAACTACCTTCATTTCTTTATTTTCTTTCCCTTTTCTTTAATCATTCTTCTCTAGTTTTCTTATTTTATTTGTAGAGAGAGAGAGAGAGAGAGCGAGAGAGATGGTGAGAGGAGAGGGAGCGGGAGAGTCGAGAGGAGACGGAGAGGATGATGAGAGAGAGCAAGAGAGGGCTAGGAGGGAGAGAGGAGGAAGGAGAGTGATGAGACGAAGAGCGATGAAGATCGAGGACGAGATTTGGGAGTGACGAGGAGGAGGATGAGAGAGGGAGGAGGGGGTGGGAGAGAGCAGAGAGAGCTGAGAAGTGAGAGATGCGGACGAGAGAAAGAGTGAGATAGAGAGGGCGAGGAGGGAGAGATGGAGGAGTACGAGTGAGCGAGAAGGAGGACGAGGGAGAGAGAGAGAGAGAGAATGAGAGAGAGAGGAAGGAGAGGAGGAGAGAGACGTAGAGGAGAGAGAGAGCAGGGAGAGAGAGACAGTGCGAGAGAGAGGAGCGACGAGAGAGAGAGAGACGAAGTAGAAGGCAAAAACCCCTATCCACCCTCCCTCTCCCTTCTAATTTATAATAATATTAATAAGAGCCATTAATGCGAATAATAGAAATTATTAATAATAATGATAATAATGGTGGGGTTTTTGATGTGAGGCATCCAAGAGTAATATTAATAATTCTCTTTATCTCAGGGTTTTTAATATGGTTATTTTTTAAAAGTTTTGGTCTTGTCTATGTGTGGTGTCTTACCAGTGACCTGCCATACCCGGATAGGGCAGGTTGTGGCTGGAGGCCCGACCCGACAAAGCACCCAGAAAATTACCCCGGTCCCCGGGGATCTCTCGGCTGCTGGAAACACCATTGGGAAAACTTAAGCTGAGCTGCTGGGGAAGATCTCTCTCTCTCTCTCTTCTCTCTCGCTCTCTCACTCTCTCTCTCTCTCTCTCTCGCTCCGATCTACCCTCATCTCTCTCCTCTCTCTCTCTCTCTCGATCTCTCTACTCTCTCTCTCTCTCTCTCCTCTCTCTCTCTCGCTTCTCTCTCTCTCTCTCTCTCTCTCTCTACAAAATACAAATAAAAAAAAATTAGAGAAGAATGAGATAAGAAGAGGGAAGTAGTTTTAAAAAATAAGAAAAGGAAGGTAATGAGATGCGTATGAGTAGGTGTTTATGCTGGGTAGGAGGTGAACGAGAGAGGGTTAGGGTCCCACTTCTGTATGGGATTAACAAGTCCAAGTGAACTATCAGTAATTATCTCCCAGCCCTTGCACATTTCCTCCCTCCAAATTATTGCCCCTGCGCCAAATGTAGCGATTTCCTAATATCAACATTTTTATCATTCCTGGCCTCCTTAGTTCTAGTGTTGGCCGCGAAAACCCCCGGAAGCTCCGGAAACTGACCCGAAGCCACCACCCCGGGAGGACGGGGCGGGGTCAAAACCCCGGCTAACATCAGGTACCCATTCAATGCTGGGTGGACAGGGGTCGGGCTCGGGTTTTTAAGATAGACCACCCGTCTGTCTTCGCTCCGCCCGGGATCAACCCGGGGCACTTCTCCGGTTGCGAGCCGGTGACTTGAGTGTGCTAACCCTACACTACGGAGCTCCCAGTGTGGTATGTGTTGTGTGTGTGTGTGGTGTGTGTGTGTGTGTCGTGGGTGTGTTTGTGCTGTGTTTGTGTTGTGTTGTGCGTGCGCGTGTGTGTGCGCGTGTGTGTGTTTACAGTATGTGGTGTGTGTGTGTGTGTGTGGCTGCTGGGGTGTGTGTGTGGGGTGTGTGTGTGGTGTGTGTGGTGGTGTGTGTGGGGTGTGGGTTGGTGTGTGTTAGGGGTGGGGGGGTTGGTGTGGATGAATATATTTATGATACAGATTTATATGATGAGAGATATAGGATATATAAGTAGATATATAGAGAGATAGAGATAGATATAGAGATATAGATAGAGATAGATAGAGAGAGATAGAGGATGAGATGAGATAGGGTAATAATGGATATTATTATAGTGATATATGTATATGTATAGTAGAGATTGAGATTGAAGAGGATATTATAAGTAAGAGCGAATAATTGATCTAATCTATCTGCGCTCGCGCGCTCTCTCTGCCCTGCTCTCGCTCTCGTGTCGCTCTTATAGAGATATATAGATATTATAGATAGAAGATAGAGAGATGAGAGAGATAGAGATAGAGATTATGATGAGATATAGTATAGTTTTTTAATTGAGTAGTTATGTATTGTGTGGTTGGGTTTGTGTGGTTGCTTTGGTCGCTACATCGTTGGTAATTGGAGAAAAGATAATATTTATAGAGAGATAGAGATAGTAGTATAGAGTATGAGAGATAGTAGGAGGAATATAGATATAAAGAGTAGGATAGATATAGAGCTAGATATTAGATATATAGATATAGATAGTAGAGATAGATATACATAGAGATAGAGTCAGAGTAGTACTAGATATATAGAAATTAGATAATAGATATAGATAGATATATAGAGATGATAGAGAGAGATATAGTATGATAGAGAGATGAGAGAGATAGAGCATGATTGCAGATAGAGAGATAATAGGGAGAGTGAGGGAGAGAGAGAGAGGGATTGAGAGAGGAGCGAGAGAGAGGAGAGAGAGAGCGATAGATAGAAAGAGATGACGTATAGGAAAAAAGAGAGGAGAGAAGAGAATATGAGAAAGGGAGAGGAGAGTAGATAGATAGAGGAGAGATAATAGGATTATATATAGAGCGATAGATATATAGAGATGAGATAGAGAGATGTAGAGATAGTGAGAGAGAACTGATTATATATAGTTCTTATGATATAGAGATAGAGGGAGAGAGAGATAGTAGGTGATATAGATATAGATCGGATAGAGAGAGATGGAGAGAGATAGTATATTGAGAGATAGATTAGAGATATAGAGAAGAGAGAATAGAGAGTGATATATACAGATAGATAGAATAGAGCAGGAGATATAGGATAGATAGTATATAGATAGATAGTAGATTGAGAGAATAGAGTTGGTGGAGAGTGATAGATGGAGAGTTAAGAGATATTGGAGAGAAGATAGAGAGAGAGTATATAGATATAATAGAGAGAGAGATTGATGATATGATAGAGATAGAGATAGATATATATATAGATAGAGAGAAGAGATAGAATATATTAGATAGAGAGAGAGAGCATATGAGGATATAGATAGAGAAGATAGATATATGAGATGAGATAGATAGAGGGGAAAATAGGTAGATAAATATAAATGGTATAGTAGAGAGAAATTAGACAGATATATAGAGAGATACATGAGAGATAGAGATGATACATAGATAGAGAGACATCATCGATACATAAGATGATAAATACAGTATCAAGTAGAGATAGAAAGAGATATTTATATATAAAGATAGAGAAGAGATATAGAAAGATATAGAGAGAGAGAAGAAAATAGGATAGAGATATAAATAGAGATAGGATGAGAGATATAGAGTATATATAGGTAGGACGTAGAGATATAGGAGAGAGAGATAGAAGATAGAGCATGAAGATATAGATAGATAGAGAGAGATATATAGGGAGGAGATATAGAGAGTATGATATGATAGAGGATAGAGAGAAGAGACGAAAATATATATAGATATAAAGATTATAGAGAGATAGAAAGTGATATAAGATGAGTAGTGAAAGAGAGATATAGAGAGATAAATGATAGGATAGATGAGAGAAATATGAGAGATAGAGAAATGATGATAGAATAGATAATAACAAGAGAGAGATAGATAGGAGATAATTATATTTAGTGAGAGATAGATGGAGAGAGATACAGAGCTATAGAGTAGGGAGAGGATAGTCTATAGATCAGAAGATATAGATAAGATATATAGATATAGATGACATATGATATATAGATGAGAGTTCGAGTAGGATATATATAGATAGAGACGAGAGGAGATATACAGAGATATGATCGAGATATATAGTATAGAGAGAGATAGATTGAGAGAGAAAGGATATAATAGAAGAGAATATATAGATGATGATAGGAGATCTATAATAGATGATAGAGAGGAGAGATATAGATATATAAGAGATGATTAGAGGAGATAGATAGATATATTATATAGAGATGATATAGATAGAGAAAGAGAGATAGATAGAGTAGGAGTAGATAGAGAGAGATCGATGAGTAGAAGAGATAGAGAGAGAAAAGATATATAGAAATCTAGGATAGAATATAAATATAGAACGAGAAAAAGTAGAGATAATAGTAGATTTAAACATGAAAGAGGTGATATAGAGATAGATAGATATACATATAGAGAGAATATAGGGAGTGAGGGATAGAGAATATGCTATAGATATGTGATTTACTAGCGATGATGGAGAGAGAATATATAGTAGATATAGATAGAGAAAAGGAGAGGGACGTAGATAAAGATATATATAGAGATAAGATATAGATGAGAGATAGTTCCCCTCGAGAGTATATATGACGAGAGATATGAGAGTAGAGAGAGATATGATAGATTGAGATATAGATTAGAGATGTAGAAATGTATAATAGTAGATAGAGAGAGACTAGATATATATATATAGAGAGAGATGAGATGAGATGGAGAATAGATAGAGATAGGATATAGACGATAGATGATAAGATATCTAGATATAGTATATATAGATAGAGATTATATATATAGATAGAAAGAGAGAGATAGAGATGGGTAATAGAATATAGAGATTGTGAGGAGATTAGATATTGAGAAGATATAGGAGATGTGAGTAATAGAGAGTATGATAGATGTATTGAGAGAGATATAGAGTAGATCGTAGATATCGATACTAGAGATCATTATAGAGAGAGAGAGATATAATGAAGATAGATATAGAGTCTCTAGATAGAGTAGTGAGATAGAGATGATATAGATATGGATGAGAGAGATATGGATAGGGATGAGAGTTATAGGATATAGGGAGATTAGAGAGATACTATATTAAGAGATAGAATAAGAGAGCTAGAACTTTAGCTAGATAGCGCGCTCTCTGCGTCGCGCTCGC
>JACEEZ010025616.1:0-2500 GCA_016584305.1 Chionoecetes opilio | reverse complement strand
AGTAACCCTTTCTTATTATATCCTCCCATTCTTTTTTTTTCTCCTCTCACTCTCATTCACTCTCACTACTTTAGTCTTTGTATCATCCTTTCTCCCATTTCCCCTATCCTATGAACTTCTTTTTGATTATTCACGGCTCTCATCCTTCTCCTCTGCCTCAACTCTCTCCTCTATATCTATCTCTCTCATATACCTATCTCTATCTCTCCTCTCTCTCTCTTCCTCTCTCACTGCGTCTCGCCTCCTATCTCTCTCTCTCTCTCTCTCTCTCTCTGACGACATTTTTTTGATAAACTTCCCCTCAAATCGGCTTTAGAAGGGAACACTTATGAGCGGTTTGTCCGGTTTGTCCCAGGGGACAAGTTGGACAAGGGGCAAGATGACTTGTGTTTTTATGACTTGGGACGCAAATGTCTGTGGGTCAAATGACTGCATTCACCCCTCGCCTCAGATTATAGGGCATGTAACCGAATATGGTAGATAGGTGATAAAAGAAAAAAAAGAAAAAAAGAAAGGCAGGAAGAAGCAGGATTATGTATGGAAGGATAGAAAGAAGAAAGGAGAAATAGGCAAGAAAATAGACGGGAATATTAAAAAAAAAATAAAAGTGAATGGGGGAATGTTAGGGAGATAAGAGTTGGGGGGGAAAAGAGAGACAAAGAAGGAGAGAGAGAGAGAGAGAGAAGAGAGGAGAGAGAGAGAGGAGAGAGAGAGGGAGAGAGAGAGAGAGAGAGGAGAGAGAGAGGGGAGAGAGAGAGAGAGAGAGAGAGGGCAGGAGTGAGAAGAGAGAGAGATAGAGAGAGAGAAAAGAAGAGAAGGGGAGGAGAGAAGAGAGGAGAGAAGGATCTTGATCCTATCTACGTAGGACACTGCAAGTACCAAATACAAGGTTATTGACTATACAAAGTCCACACGCCAGAAACGAACTGGGGACTCGAACGCTGCGATTGCAGGGACTCTCACGCACGGGAGAGGAGAGGAGAGAGAGAGAGGGGAGAGAGAGAGAGAGAGAGAGAGAGAGAGAGAGAGAGAGAGAGAGAGAGAGGGGGAGGGAGAGAGAAGAGAGAGAGAGAGAGAGAGAGAGGAGAGAGAGAAAAAAAAAGAGAAATAGAGAGAGAGATAAAGGTAATGACGAAAGTGGGAGACAGGAAAGGTGAGAAGGAGACATAATTAGTGTTAGTGAATCAGAGGGGAAAGTGAAAGGTTGAAAGGGTGAGTTTGTTGTTGTGTTTGTTGATGTTGTAGTTGTTGTTGTTTTTTGGTTTATTTATGTTACTGAGGTGGTAGGTAAATATAGGTATCAGGGAACCCATTGAAGGTGAAGAAGTTGGGATAGATAAGGAGGAGGAGGAGGAGGAGGAAGAAGTGGTGGTGGTGGTAGGGTGAAAAATGAATGAATGGTTACAAATTAATATAGTTGTAATAAATTAAATACTACTCTCTCTCCTCTCTCTCTCTTCTCTCTCTCTCTCCCCTCTCTCTCTCTCTCTCTCTCTCTTTCTCTCTCTCTCTCTCCCCTCTCTCTCCCCTCTCCCTCTCTCTCTTCTCTTTCCCCTCTCTATATATATATATATATATATATATATATAACCCCCATCCCCTTGTTAATTTCCTTCCTTCCTTCCTCCTTCCTTAAATTTTTCATCATGGGATCCAATACGCTAGATGACTGAGCTCGATCTGCCATCTGGTGGCCGTCTGGGAACTCCCGGCCGCCCAGAATGTCGGGTCTCGGGGTTTCAGGCTAGACTTATTTTCCGTTATTCCCTACCAAACCAGCTACAATTAAGTGTTGTCATGGTCAACATATCAATCAATCAATCATTGGGGGCATACGCCGAGGGGCGCGTCGCCTCGCCCACCCTACGACGCCACTCCCGGGGTCACCACGCGCGAGTTCCCATGCAGTCCTTTCCCATACCAAGCAACTCTCGACAAAAAAACATCAACTTGCCCCAGCCACGAGCCTTGGGGGGCCCCCTTGGCCTCCTCCATGCGGATTGTCTCTTACAGATACAACCCGATGGAAGGATCGGTTTCAGGGGAGCGTGCCCCATGCCATATAGCCGGGAAATTGGCGCTGACGGACTATGAAAGGGAATAGGCCTCGATTCAGTCTCACGGTGCAATCGCTGATTTGGACACGTAATCATTCCAGCGATACCCATGATTCTGCGAAGACAAATTAAATTAAACCCAAAGGTTGATTCGTCTCTTTAAGTCACTATTTAGTGTCCAAAGTCTCACAACCATAGAGTAAGACAGGATCACAAGCGACTTGAAGATCCGGACTTTGTCCTCCTGCACAGGTACCGACAAGCCAAATACTCCCGCTGAGCGAGTCCATAACACCGTGGGCTATGCCAATCCGCCGTAAGACTTCTTTACGTGAACCGCCGACATTATGGACTGCGCTACAAGGTATGTAAAAAATTTCCAAGATTAATGTCCTCGCCACACGCCCTGAACAGACTGTACTGCTTCGAATTCAAACCTGACT
>JACEEZ010025614.1:61225-62299 GCA_016584305.1 Chionoecetes opilio | reverse complement strand
CATCCCAAAAACAAAAACAACAACAACAATAGTAATAGTAACATATGGCAAACGTTATGTTAAACTCCTGGATATGCGAGGTTAATATATAGTAGGAGGCAGAAAATAGATAAGATCGAGAGAACAAAAAGAAATATCAGAATAAAAAACATGAGAAAGTTGTCTGCTTTACTTCATGGCGAAATAAGCATCATGTGTCGCGGGAATACGGAGACGCAAATAACATCAATTAATAATGATAATGATACTACTACTACTACTACTACTACTACTACTTCTAAATAATAATAATAATAATAATAATAATATGACATCTATAATTAATATAAAGCGAAAGTGTGTGTGTGTGTGTGTGTGTCTGTCGGTCTGTCTGTCTGTTGTCCCGCGATAGGTGCCGCCCCCTGGTGGCGGAATCCATCATATGTCACGGGTTTTGGAATCAGGTTGACCAGGGAAGGTTGTTTAAGCCCACTTATAGATGATCCGACCACTTTTTTTGTTTTTTTTAGCAGCCTATTAGCGAGGAAACTGTGAAGAAAAAAAAGTGGGTTGCAGAGAGGAGGGAAAAAACCTTGATGTAGGGTGATGGTGATGGGTAATAGGTGAGTGAATGGGTGGGGTGATGGGTAATGGGTGGGGGTGATGGTGTGAGTGAATGGGTGGGGGGTGGGAGGGTGATGGGTGAGGGAAAATAGGTGGGGGGGGATGGGTATGGGGAGTGAATGGTTGTTTGGTGAGGGGTAATGGGGTGAGTGAATGGGTGGGGGGGTGATGGGTAATGGGTGATTGTGAATGGGTGGGGGGAATACCTAACATTTCAGGAAAGCTAGAAGGGGCTATCGGAGAGTCGGTGTTTTGGTTGGGCCGAGGTCGGTGGGTAATGGGGTCTATCTGGAGAGTAGTGTTTGGTGGGCCTTTGGCCCACCAAACCACAGGTGGTGGGCCGAAGGCCCACCAATAGTGCCCTCCGCAGGAGCTAGCCAAAAAGACCACCCGGAGGGCGGCTTCTTTGCGGCTAGGATAATAATAAAAATAAACAATGGCACTACCTACCCAATGATTATTCTGTAGGTT
>JACEEZ010025614.1:43725-56225 GCA_016584305.1 Chionoecetes opilio | reverse complement strand
TATACCACTTGTAAAGTTTCTAAAAAGTAATGCACGCAGTTTCTTTACAACGGCCATTGCAGCTAATGGTCTAATAGACAGAGCTGAACAATTTTAATATCGTGGACAAGTACTCACACAATCAGGTGTGTGAGTAACCACACTGACTCACAAGGAGTCCGTCTAGGAGCGCTGCGTTGCGTCTATTTAATGAATGAGTTTGACCGGAAACCTCGCAGCTTCCGGGCGTCCATGTCTCCCGGCCTTGTGGAGCGCTAGGGCGGATCATACTATATATATTTTTTTCAATTAATGGAGAGGGGTGTTCAAAAACGTTGTTGGGGTGCATAACACAAATCTGAAGCAAAAGTTTTCATTTGCATAACCCTAACCTACATCAATTTGCGTTGGTTATTATTAAAATTGGTGATCAATTTTATGTAGTTACCCAGTGCCATATGCCTCTTCAATTTTTTCTGTAATGGCTGCTATATTACTCCATGACAGTTTGTTCTAAACTACTCATAAAAAATATATAAGACATCTAAATAGTTAAAGAAAAATAGTACCCTGGTCTGATTTGTCAGAGGAAACAGAGCTAATGCTATTTTCAAGCCACCTTTCATCAATGAAAGGTGACCATCATATCCAAGCTCAAGGAGGTTGGAAATCAGGCGTGAAGTTTTCTCTATGGAAGGGCAAACTTGAAGCAAAGAGAGGTTCATTGTCAAGTAGACAAAATTGATATTTGACTTGCAAGTGTCAGCTTACCAGTTGTGAGGTGTGGAGGCTAGTGGAGGGCTGTGAGAGCCAAGCCCACATTAGTTGTTCTGCAGCAGAGAGAAAAAGATTCCTTGGAAAGATCTAGCCTACATCATGGGACAGAGAGTGAAGGTTCGGCAAGTAAAGGACCCCATCAAATAAGTGGCCCTGCTGATTTTCCAGAGCACAATAGACCAGGTGGAACATTAGAAAGGCAGGTGATGGAAAGAAGGCAAAGAGAATCAGAGGAGCAGGGAGGGAGGAACTGCTTCAGCAGCAGAAAAAGACAGCCAAGACAGGGAGGAGTGAAGATATTTTTGGCTCGATGGTGATGAGGGATCTGGAATTAGAGAGAAGTGGGTTGCTGAAGACTGAAGAGGAGTTTCGTTCCAGAAAGTTTGAGTTTTTCTCCAGAAATTGACCCTTAAGCCTGCAGCTTGACTATGTACAGAAAAAAACTTGATGAGATTTCAAACATTGCCCATGCTAGTGTAAATAGGATAGGGCTAGGCCAACTGCAGCAATAGCAACAGCAGCTCTGATTGATGCAGGAATTATCACAGAGACAACACAAGTAAAGTGATTGAAAGAGCAAGGTCAGGAGAGCACAGGAGAAGTTGATGAGAGAGCTGGGGCAAGAGTTGAAGAGAAGTTGCAGGGAGGACGAGGGCATCTCCTGCATCCTCTTTGATGGGCGGATTGACCTGACCAATGTGAATGGAGTGAGGGATGGTGGACCAATCTTTTCCTGCAAATGATCAAGGAAGAACACTACAGTGCTGTTAGCTGAACCGGGGAGCTATATCTGTTTCACTTTATCCCAGAAAAAAGCAAATAAGAGGAGTCCAAATGCGGAGAAGATGTAAGGTCATGTTTGCTTGGCTGAAAGAGAGGGTTTGATATGAATTGTTTGGCCATTGGAAGAGATACAAATGTCAACACTGGTGTGAAAGCTGGAGGGAAGTAAGCGGAAGCTGGGCTGCACCTGGGGAGGAAGGTCTGGTTGGTGTGGCAACTACAACTGGGAAACTTCCCCTGCGCCCATTGGTTGTTGGCTTGATGGCCCTACTCTGGAGACAAAAAAATGAGCCAATAGGAAAAGCTTCTTGATTCTGCTACAGACTTTGAGATCAATCCAAAATCACCCGTTATCTCCGTTGGCCCCCTCAACTGATCAAGCTGCCTGAAAAGGTCACTTCAAGATCTCTCAACGATCACACCATGGGTATAAAAGTGTCTGTGCAGTCAGGGATTTTAACTTAAAGGAAGAACCGCAAAAATATGCATCATTGTGGAATTCATCATGGAGTGGATTATCCAGTTTGTTCAACGTGAAAGTCAAAACATCCTGGATTGAAGGGCCTAGGCACATTCTCGTTCAAAACTGCGCCGCCTTAAGTCACAGAGGTAAGGAGGTGCTTGACATTGTGATGCCAACGTGAAAAAAATCTGTTTTGGTATGCCCACCCACAGATGAAGCAATCCTCCAAAACAATGCTCGTGCTCTGAGGATCAGAAGGAGAGGATTGGGGGGCGGTGAGAAAACCTGGCGTCAGGGAGATGGGACCCAGGATTACTCAGCTAGGAGACTCCTCTGTAAGAAAAGAAGGACCACTTGACATTAATTGTGATGCTTCCAGCATAGTTTGACCTGATCAGCGGGTCAGAAGATGCGTGGAGCCACCTCTCACTGCTTCTCTAAGCACGTCCGGAGGTGAGAAGAAACTTCGTTCAACACACCCTGTAAAGTGCTCAACTGGCCCTTGCCAACACACAGAGATTGAGAGGGTTATAAAAATGTGTGACTGAGGGACTTCTGCTAAGTACTGTTCACATGAAAAGAGGGAGAGAGATCAAGGCTCAGGAAAACCAGCAGGAGCTATGTCCAAAAATGAGTGTGTACTTCAGTGATATACATGCGATTGACCTGTTAATAAATATGTAAATTTGATTTGACTTTATTCAATATACATGATTTGCTTTATGTATTCAATTATTATATGAAGGGGCTGGTAAAGGGTTAAAATTGAAAAATTTGAAATACAAAATGATGTAGTTTGAGAGATGTTCTATCCGAAAAAAAGGTTTATATTTGAATTCCTATATAAAAATACATCATTAGGACAACCCTCATGAGAAATTCATTCAGATTCATGAGGGCACCTCTAAGTATTGACCGCCCTAGTGGAGCCGCTGTCACCATCACGTGTTGCTTCCAAAACAACCAGGCTGGCTATCCACGTTCATCCATCATAATGGGATGGCGTGGCTACGTGGGGCCAGCATAAATGTCATCAAAAAGAGTCAGTGCCTCAGACCGACGGGCGCCGGTTAGAGGAACACACATACACTCAGACCTCCGCTTTTATTATAGATATACACATACATATAATATCTAACCAATGCCTAATATCGCTCGGTCAAACTACCGTATCGCGTCTCCTCGATGGTAAAGGACATGTATACCTAACTATGTTACTCATTTGTGTACTAAAGATTGTCAGTGTTGCCAATGCTCCTTAAAATACCGATACAAGGTGAGGCTTTCAGAAACATAGCAAAAAGAGGGAATCTCATAAATGGTTGGTTATAAAAGAGTCAATAATATAAGGACAATGCACTTAAGGTCATAATAAAACTGGGTTAGAGTACTTACAACAGAATCTAAAAATGAGCTATTATAATAAAATGAAACTCAAAGTCTGTTAGTAATGGCTAAAATCCCTTGCAAATTCATTAAGAAGTGCGTTGCCACAACTTCTACCGCGTAGCACTTAATAACACTGAAAAGTGGGGAGTGAAGCATAAAATACAGTAGATAGGGCCTGAGGACGTGAGTAAACGCACTGGGCAGTTTTATTATTTAATATATTTGTTATATATATTTGAAGGACCTGCTTCTTTAATCTTGAGATAGATACGCGGTAAGCAAATAAAATTGGACTCCGGGTCTTTACTACAAAATTATCCTTACAAAGACAAAAAGTATTTCCCTTTTGGCAGAGTAACTTGGGCCTTCATAGCAACCAGTGACTGAGGAAGAGAACTTCGGCATGGGCAAAAGAAAAAACTACCTGCAACGGAGTGTGTTAGAATTGACATCTAGTAGTAGGGGGATAAACTGGAGTTACACTAGGGTTATTTATAATGTTACCAACCGGAGGTACTCGGAGGTGATTACTTCAATCCCTCAAATTTAGAGTTAATTCTCAAACAAAAGGTTACTTCCCTTTGTACACTGTCATTACCTTGTTTCGTCAGAGGTACGAGTTCATTGTAGTACTATTATACAATCCTAGAAACTTTTCCTGAGTGGGAATAATTCAGTAACTTTCTTAACTTTTGTTGAAGAGTCTATAATTCACAAAACAACCTTAATTTAGTTAACTATCTATCACACATACTCCTGGATTATTTTAAGGCAATCAAGAAGGAAGAATTGAATATAAATTACATTACAGGGATGATATAAGAAGTAACAAAATTATTAAGAATTTACAAGAAAATATGAAAACATTAGCTGGTTAATCAAATTTAAAACATCATAGAAAATATACCAGACAAATTAATTACTTGAAATTCCTTCACATGGCTATTTAAGAAAAAACTAATTGAAAATATTTATCTCACCAATAAGTGTTATTTATCTAAAGAAGTAGGTAATTAAAATTACGTATCATGAGTGTCAGCTACGATATTGTACTCAATATTATAGTGTAGAGATAGCTTGGAAAGTCCATCCGTACAGCTGAATCAGGAGGTGCTTCCTCCAAGGGCAGTGTCACAGCAAGAGGCGTGTTGTGTGACGGGCTGTCGCGCTGGATGCTGTGGCGCTGGTGGGGCCGGGGGTTTGGGAGTATAGAGTCTAGGAGATATAGGAGTCAGCTTGATGTCCCTCGCGTCCTGTATTTAATTATAACAACTCAAGTTGTTGTCCTTGCGTCCGGGCCACGATAAAAAGCCTTGTTGTAACGTCTTTGATCCCCCCCCTCGTTATCTTGAAAACAGCTGAAATCCAAAAGAAGGCCAATTAGAAGGAGGATCTTGTCCTTATGTCATCTATGGGGGCGCTAAAAAGAACGGAGCGTGTAGTCCATACAAGATTTTGTGCTGGGGAGCGACCGGTGTAGTTCGGAGCATTGCGGCGACTCCAGCCAGTCCGCGGTTCAAAGTCCTACAGTCGATATTGCCTTATGGAGCCACCTTCAGGATTAAGGTGTTTGACGACTTGACTGCTGCCTCAGCGTGGCCGTTGGACTGCGGTAGGTAAGCCCGGTGGAATACACCATATGGCCGATCCCCAGCGGTCGAGGAACGCTGCGAAGTCCCGGCTCGTGAATTGGGTCCTCCGTCGGTCCTGAGACGCAACAGGGACCCCACGTCACGGGATAGTACCGGAAACTAGCGGATGGTGGCGGAGACGTTGTGTCGCTGCCACATGGCACCACAGCGGGCCAACCAGAGAGGACGGTTCAAGCTATAATAGGAAAATGACTTCCCAGGAAACAGTAAAAAAAGTCGGCTATGACACTGACTCAAAAGGTCAGGTGGGGTCGTCGTCGGACAAACAGGGGCTTCTGCTGCTGGCTTGGCCGCATCATTGGCATGGCCCACATGCTTGGACAGTGTTGAGCGATTTGTCAGAGTTGATGCGGCGGGCCAGTATACAAGATTGCCTCGCGCGTCTCTTGGTGGCCTCTTAATCCTCAAATGGCTGGTGGAGGCGGGCCAAGGACGTTGCGGCGTTAGAGCAGCTGGAATAACACTAACACATGCCCATAGAGAACCAGCATCCCCATCGCAGTAAAAGTCCTCACGTAGTTTCCAGTAAGGGAGCAGAGTATTGTTTTAGGACTGTAAACGGTGCAGAGGAAAACCTTTCTCACACAGTCTAGCAGCCTGACGTAGGAAGGGTTCGTTGCGCGTGCAAGTTTGTGAGTGGACCTCCAGTGCCATGTCCACCGGTAGGCGAAAAGATTCCGAACGGGTTGGCTGGCGAGAGACTGAATGGCCTGCAGAGTAACAGACAGTGTTGATCGACGCACAAGTCTCGGTGCTAAACATTTCATCTCGGGGCGGGGTGGCCGGACGGGTGTGCGGGAACAAGGACGTCGGGAATGCAGAGGGTGCTTAACCGCGCGCGCCACATGCTGTGAAAGTGTAAGCTGAGGAGTTTCTACTTTCAAGCGTGAAGGTTGAGGATGCTCAACTGCATCCAGCGAGTAGTGGTTGAGGATTGGCACCAATGGCGATGGTAAGTGGACTACCTCGAAGTTGCGCAGGCCGATGAGGTAGAATCTGCACTCCGAGTCGCCCCTGCTACGGCCAGAAGAAGCTCGAGCTCGATGGTAGCGTAGCGTGGTTCTGGCCCTCTGTCAGGAACCGGGAACCACAATGAACCAGTCGGAACATCCTCCGCCGTGGTCTTGGGCAAAGCGTAGCCAAGACCATACAAGCGAGAGGCATTCGTTCTGCAAACAGTGGGCAAGGCAGGAGCAAAACGTGTCCCATGGCGAGGACCGGTGGGCTCGACAGGGTCTTCCTTCACACTCGGAAAGCCCTCGTCATGGTCGGGGGTCAAGGAAAGGTCCTCTTGGGGCTCAATCAGGGCGAAGTGGCTAGTTGCAGCTGCAGAGATATACGGCGAAACTCCGACAACCGATCACAAAACCCATGAAAAAGCGGGAAGTCAGTGAGGCTGGCAGGAGTGGGAAGTCCCTGATGGCACGGATCTTTCTGGGTCGGTGTTTTATGCCATCCATGGAAAGGTTTTGTAACCACAGATGGATACTGCAGGTTTCGGCGAGAACAACTTGTCCGCGTCGAGGCGTGATTCCGTACTTAACGGCATCTTGACAATAACTTCGTGGGACGCGGAGGCTAAGTGTGCGGAGTATACTCGTCGTTATAGAGGATGTCGTCGACAACCTTCAACAGTTTCATCACACTTGGATGCAAGTCAACCTCGTGAGGCAGAAAGTGCTCCATGTAGCGGCAAAACCCCATTGGGCCGCAGGCCGGTACCTGAGCGGCCGTAAGGCGTGATGAATGTCGTCAAGTGGCTGGTCTTCCTCAGCCGAGCTCAATTTGCCAGTCGCCACACAGCGCGGCTACCGTAAAGTAAAAGCGCGCCTTCGGGTTACACTACGGATCGCTGCGAAGGGCGTGGGTTTGGGATGCGCTGGACGTGACACCTGTTTTTGTTTCAGTTTAGACAGGTCGGTGGTGATCCGGACACCAGCATTGGGTTGGCAACGGCTTACGAAAGGATGGCACCCATGGGGACGGATCGTCGCCGGCAGGAAACAATGATACCCTGGGCCAACCCATAGACTCCAACTCCGCTCCACAGACTCGCGGTGTAAGCAAGGTGCTCAGACGGGGTTTGTGGATTGCGAAGGGTGAGGGCGTCTTCCTTCAAGTGATCCATCATGGATGGGCCTGAAAAGTTTACATGTCAAATGGTACAGAGGCGATTGGTAATGTAGGTCACAATGATCCCAAGAATTTTCGTCCCAAAAAAATTTATGAAAAAAACTAAAGTTCAATGGATAATCAGGTCGTACCGTAACGAAGTCATCTTGTCCCTTGTCCAACTTGTTACACGGTCATTCCCATACTCTAGCAACCGTCCCTTGGCCGAACCGTCATCACGCGGTCTGCCTCAAGCCAGCTTGAGCGGCTTTGGCTCGCGTTTACGATTAAAATTGTGTCAGAGAGAGAGAGAGAAGAGAGAGGAGAGACGGAGAGAGAGAGAGAGAGAGAGAGAAGGAGGAGAGAGAGGTGAGAGAGAGAGACGAGGAGAGAGAGAGAGAGAGAGAGAGGAAGAGGGGAGAGAGACGGAGAGAGGAGGAGGAGATTGAGAGAGAGAGAATGAATGAAAGAAAACAATGAGAGAGAATGAGGGAGTTAATGAGAGAGAATAGAGAATAAAAAGAGAGAGAATGACAGGAGGGAAAATGGGAGAGGATGAGAGAAAAGATATGATAAAGAAAGAGAGGAAAAAAGAGGAATGAGAGATTAATGAGTGAATGAGAGAAGAAGTAATAAAGACGAATGAGTGTGAGAGAAAAAAAACAATGGGAGCGATAATAAGAGATAGAGAATGAGAGACAGACAGACAGGACAGGACAAATACAGAGAGTAAGGGGGAACGATGGAAAGGAAGAAAGAAACTATAATTTTGTTCTTAACCAGATTTTTGTAAAATTTTATGTATATTTTATAGCCACACACACACACACACACACACACACACACACACACACACACACCACACACACACAAACACACACACACACACACACACACACACACACACACACACACAGCAAGCACACACACCCAACACACACACACACACCACACAACACCACACACACACAACACACACACACACACACACACCACACACAAACACACACACACACACACAACACACAAACACACACACAACACACACACACACCACCACAAACACACACACACCACACAATCACCGCGCGATGGTCAGGTTGATAACGGCCGGTCTCCCATTCTGTGGGTAGAGTTGGAATCCTCGCGCTGTCCGGAAGAGATTTTTCACTGACAAATACGGCGGTTACTGTCCCCCTGAGCAATAGAGTGTGTGTGTGGTGTGTGATACCCGGTACCAGCATTGCCCCAAAAGATCGCAATAATGGCTCAAGATCGCACTGAGAGGGTGTGATTGAAAACTGGCGATCGCGAGCCAGCTTCGCGTGGAAATGGGTGAATACATACAACAAAATCTTCCCTTCCCTACACCGGTGATCGAACGGGACTTGAACCCAGCTTGTACTTATCACTACGTTACGGAGTACCCGTGTGTGTGTGTTACCCGTATATATATAGTATATATATATATATAACTATAACACTATATATATATATATATATATATATATCTATATTATATATAGTATATTATATAATCTACTATATTATATATATATATACATCTTGAACATTCTCAGGGTGACAAAAGACAATCGTCATTCTTGTGGTTGTTTCTGCGCAACGTTTCGCCAAAAGACACTTGGATCATCCAGGCTAAAAATAGTTTAAAAAATAATATACTAAAAATGCTAAAAAGCCGAAAAATCTAAAAAAAAAAATTTTTAACAATAAAGTAATCCTATATATCTAAAAAATATGAAATAATAAATAAATTACAATTTGTACTTAACGGGACCTTGGTGTGTATGCTGTCTGAGTTGGCGTCGGATTGAATGAACAATAGTTTGCGGGTAACATTTCGACTCGTGGGTGGCGCATCGAAACGATACTGTCGACAAATCGGAAACTGTGATAATCATTTGAGTATATGTAGTTGGTTTTGAAGTGCTTGGTTATTAAGATCAGGGACAAATGATTGATGTGTAGGATTCCTAATAATTTAGGGTCACTAGGGTAGTGTGCCTTGGATAGGATACTAAAGTCATTCATTGAAAAAGGGGGTCAAATCATGTGAGTGTGAGCGGATTAATGTTTGCGAAGGTGAAGAGAAATGGGCGACAGTACGTGCAGAAACACCTTTCTGCTCAGAAAGCTACGGTTGAGAAGTACTTTGTTGTCTCGCCGACGTATCTAGCGTTTACCGCTTCTAGAACATTTGAATTCGTAAATTATGTTAGAAATAAGGGCTTTAGGTATAGAGTCTTTATATTTGAAGTGTGTTCTTAAGGTAAATGAATTAGTAAAAATATATTTAAATTTTGAGTTAGGAAGATTAACCCCTTCACTGCGGCTGGTACAAATACGGTCTCTCAGGTATTGAAGGTTCACTGCGGCTGGTACATATATGGTTTTCTGTATTTAAACTGCGCGCTCAATGATATTATGGTAAATATTCGTTGTGATAGGCTTGTATGGCAACATGTCAAGTGTTGCGATATAATAGAACCTCTTTTTCTGCTTGCGTGAGTTAGTGTGACTAATAAGGTCAAGCGGTACAGTACGACGTGTTGACGCTGCCGCGCCCTCTACTTCAATGGCGAGGTTAAATAGTCAAGATATTCAATATATTCTTGATGGATATAAAACAGAAGTATGAATGAATGATAATGCATGAATGAAGCATTTATGTACCAAAATAAGCTGTATTATATTGAGTAGTAAGTAGTTTCATTGTGCGTCTGGCAGCACGGTCACGGCCTTGTTGCTGCACTTTGACATAACTCTTCACTTAGCTGGTAGCCTCCACCAAGACGAAACATAGATTTTCTGGTATGGAATGAGCATCCTATTCATTTAGGCACTTTAAAATATGATCAGTAATTATTTTATATTTTAATTAAACCTGCCGCACAGGGGGTAGGCCTATGAATTTGATATCCGCAGTGAAGGGGTTAAGTAGATCTTGAGTTTTTTTCGAATGGTGTAACTGAGATGGCCGTAAAATGGAAGTTTAAACATAGTGTGTGTCTAATATGGGTTCGGGTTCGTTCGACTTGGGGTTGAACTTTTCATTTAGGAACTTGGAGATGGTTGCTTCAATTAAGTTGAGGGGGTAGCCATTATTTTGGAAAAAATTAGTAAGAATTTGATTTCATTACACTGGTCACACGATATTTCTGGCAAAAGGTTTTAAAACAAATTCTAACTGATTTGGCTGCTGATTACGATATGAACTCAATTTTTGTCTATCACATCAGTGATTTCGCGATATTGCATTTTTCAATTTTTGATGAAAATGACTCATCAGCCTATGTATCGAAGGTTTCAAATAAAAACACGTGATTTTTAGTATACATTTTGTATATTCTTAATCAGGAATACAAAGATTACGAAGTCCATGTACAAGTAATCAAATATAGTGACAGAATTTAAATAGAAATATAAACATACATATATATGGTGCACAATCAATGGCAAGTAGCAGTTATGTGAATTTTTTTTCTTGGCTGATCTCTGATGTACAGCTTCTGGTTGTCTCTCATCAAGCTCCAGCAATAATCCGCCATCATATGTGAGTCCCACCGGCCTTGATACCGTTCTTCCATTGTTTTAATGTCCTGATGAAAACGCTCCCCTTGTTCCTCGCTCACATCCCAAGGTTCTCCGAAACTTGTCCAAATGGCTGTGTAATAGTGAACCTTGATACTCATTCTACATCAAGATCTCGCAGGCTCATTAGTAGCTCTTCCACAATCTCTTCATAGTTGTCTGCTTTCTTATTCCCTAGAAAATTCTTCACCACATTACAAAATGCATTCCAAGCTCTTTCTTCTGTCTCATTCATTGATGTGATAAAATTTGGATCTCTCATTAGTGTTCTTATTTGAGGTCCATCAAATATTCCAGCCTTTTTCTCTCTTCACTAAGACCAGGAAAAGTTGAACATATATAGCTGAAGCATTCTCCACTGTGATCAAGAGCTTTGACGAACTGCTTCATCAATCCAAGTTTTATGTGCAAGGGAGGAAGCCAATCTTCTTCCTATCCACTAGAGGATCATTGATGACATTCTTATCGCCAGATGCCAACTCTGTCGCTGAGGCCATTCTTTTTTCAACCCAATGCTCTGCTGTAGCTCTACTGTCCCAGTAACACAGAAAACAGGGGTATTTTGTGTACCCTCCTTGCTGACCTAAAAGAAGTTAACCATTTTCAAATCGACACAAATTAACCACCCATGAACATGATATTGCAACCTCTCTAGGACAATCTGATGTTGTTATATTCTTCTTTAAGTTTTACAGAATGACCTATTGGTACAGAGCCATACTTATTTCCAGTGTGTAACAGAACACATTTCAAACTTCTTTTGGAACTGTCATAAAAAGCCTCCAATCCTTGAATCATATGCTAGCAGTCCCATAAAAAGAAGTAGCCCTTCTACATCAGTACAATAGACAAGCTGGCCATCTGAATGGAGTACTTACGCAGTTCTGCTTCCGTTACGATAAAATGAGACACCTGTGCCGGGTTTCAGCATTCGATTATCTTGCAGTCTTGAAGACAACAGTTCAGCAGACTCTTTTGGTAGATAAAGATCTCTAACCAAATCATTCAAAGCAGACTGGAGTAAACAGAATTGGTTTGTCACAATCTTCATCAGATGGCTGAAAAATATCTTTAGTGTCTTCTTCATCAGTGGGAGCAGGTGAGCAGAGATCTGTTTCATCATTTTTTTGAAGCTCAGTAAATATTGGTACAGGTATTTCTTCACGATGGGTAACTGGTCGAATAGCTGAAGATACTTGGGTATTGCAAATATTTCTTGTTTTTTCTTATTGATACCTTTTACATTGACAAGGCAGAATAGCAGTCATCTAAATGATTGCTTGGCTCTCTCCAAACCATAGGCACTCCAAACTTAAGTTTAGCCTTCTTTCCTTGAGACCATGATCTCAAAGTCTCAACACAGGTTTTTGCACACTTTGTGAGGAGCCCAATGCTTGTCTTGGTCTCAGTGGTACTTTGAAGTACGCAAAATACACGCTCTTAACAAAGTCAGTAATGTTGCGCCTCTGAGTCTTCAAAGTAAAGCTTCCACAGATGTAGCAAAATATATTTGGATCATTTGAGCACTTTCTTCTGTGAGATGTAGAGCCATTGTTAGAGCAGCAACACCAACTGCGGACAATAAAAAAAAAGAGTTGTTAGCTACCTGAGTTGTTCTTGAATTTGCTACCCAACCACCTACACCTTAGGCATTGTTTCACAAAAAAGAAACAACAGGAGAAATACAATAAATAACTCAATTCAATGTAAAATTCAATAATAAAACACTACCT
>JACEEZ010025614.1:25000-27618 GCA_016584305.1 Chionoecetes opilio | reverse complement strand
AAAAAAAGTTTAAAAACCCACCATTTGTATGTGAATAAAATAGGATAGAATAGAATAGTGTAGGAACAGGTCTAGTCTAGAAAATATTTGTAGAAACAGTCTAGTCTAGTAATAGGGTAGGAAAGTCTAGTTCTAGTAATAGTTTTAAGTAACAGTCTAGTCTAGTAATAGTTTTGTAGGAACAGTTCTAGTCAAAAGTAATAGGTAGTAACAGTCTAGTCTAGTAATAGTGTAGGAACAGTCTAGTCTAGTAATAGTGAAAGAAAACAGTCTGTCTAGTAATAGTTTTGGGAAACCCAGTCTAGTCTAGTAATAGTGTAGTAACAGTCTAGTCTAGTAATAGTGTAGGAACAGTCTAGTCTAGTAATAGTGTAGTAACAGTCTAGTCTAGTAATAGTGTAGGAACAGTCTAGTCTAGTAATAGTGTAGTAACAGTCTAGTCTAGTAATAGTGTAGGAACAGTCTAGTCTAGTAATAGTGTAGTAACAAGTCTAGTATTTATCTAGTATAGTGTAGAACCCAAGTCAAATTTTAGTTAATAGTGTAAACAGTCTAGTTCCTAGTAATAGTGTAGGAACAGTCTAGTCTAGTAATAGTGTTAGTAACAGTCTATTTCTAGTAATAGTGTAGGAACAGCTAGTCTAGTTATAGTTAGTAACGTCTAGTCTAGTAATAGTGTAGGAACAGCTAGTCTAGTAATAGTGTAGTAACAGTCTAGTGAATAGTGTAGGACAGTCTAGTCTAGTAAAAAGTGTAGTAACAGTCTAGTCTAGTAATAGTGAAAGGAACAGTCTAGTCTAGTAAATAGTGTTTAGTAACAGTCTAGTCTAGTAATAGTGTAGGAACAGTCTAGTCTAGTAATAGTGTAGGAACAGTCTAGTCTAGTAATAGTGTAGTAACAGTCTAGTCTAGTAAAAGTGTAGTAATAGTCCAGTCTAGTAATAGTGTAGTAACAGTCTAGTCTAGTAAAAGTGTAGTAATAGTCCAGTCTAGTAATAGTGTAGGCATAGTCTAGAATAGAATAGTGTTGAGAATATCTATAGACAAGGAAATAAGATCAAGAAAAAAAAGAAAAAAAGAAAAAAAAATTAGTGGTAAAAATACGATTGTACTGATGATGGAAATTCCTGTATAGAACGCATACATTTATAAACCTTAAGTGTGTGTGTGTGTGTGTGTGTGTGTGTGTGTGTGTGTGTGTGTGTGTGTGTGTGTGTGTGTGTGTGTGTGTGTGTGTGTGTGTGTGTGCGTGCGCGCGTGTGTGTGTGTGTGTGTAAGTAGTTTTCACATCACTATGGATAACATTCGCTCTCTTCACCATCTTCACTATCACAACTATTACTACCTCCTCCTCCGCCTCCTCCCCTCCTCCTCCTCCTCCTCCTCCTCCTCCTCCTCCTCCTCCTCCTGCGCCACTCAGGAGGGATCAGAGGAGGCTGACGCGAGGCTAATGATGAGAGATAAACAAATTAGTCGTGTTACTGACAACAAGGCGAGGCACCATCACACTCCCCCCCCCTCCTTCGCGTTCCCAGACCACCCGGCCTTTCCTCCTCCCTCCTCCTCCTCCCTCCTCCCCTCCCCTCTCCTCCTCCTCCTCTCCTCCTCCGCTCCTGGCTCCTTTCTTCCCTCCTTCACGCAACTTTAAACTGACCTTCTTCTCCTCCTCCCCCTTTTCCCCTCCTCCTCTTCCTCCCCTTCCCCCCCTCCTCCTCCTCCTCCTCCTCCTCCTCCTCCTCACTATAGTTTCGCTTTAGTACCGTAGCGGCCACAGCACCTTGCACACACACACACACACACACACACACACACACACACACACACACACACACACACACACACACACACACACACACACAGTCATCGCACATCTGTTTGAAATATCCAAGTTTGCAGCCACGTACAAAAAAAATAACATTCTCGAACCTTAATATACCACAGAGTAAAAAAAAAAGCGTTTCCCCAGAGAGACATTCTTTAAACTGGGGAATAACCGAGTGGAGATAAGAGTGAGAGGGATGAGTGGTGAGAGGGCTTGAGCATGAGTGGTGTGAGTGGTGAGCGTTGGTGGTGGTCGGCAGCTTTCCCCTCGGCGATGTCATAAGAAGAGGGGAAGAGGCATCTAATTGTTCCCATCAGGCGTGCGATGTGAAGTTAATGTAATTTGCTCCCTTAGGCAAGACAGGGTGCTAAGTGGCAATTATCAGCGCGAAAACTGGGCCCATTCTTAGGTTAACGGAGGCTAACAAGGGAGGGGAGGGGAGGGGAGAGGAGGAGGAGGGTTACGGGAGGAGAGAGAGGAGAGAGAGAGAGAGAGAGAGAGAGAGAGAGAGAGAGAGAGAGAGAGAGAGAGAGAGAGAGAGAGAGAGAGAGCAATCTACTTTCCTTCTTCCCTCTTCTTTGCTTTTGTCTCCCTACTCCTCCTCTTCCACATCCTCCTCCTCCTCCTCCTCCTCCTCCTCCTCCTCCTCTTCCTCCTCCTCCTCCTCCTCCTCCTCCTCCTCCTCCTCCTCCTCCTCTTCTTCATCTTCCTTACTTCTTCCCCCTACTTCCAGTCGTCAATCTGGGTCAGGGGAGGTATGTGGGGGGTGAGGGGAAGGGAGGGGAGGAGGGGAAGG
>JACEEZ010025614.1:7500-15000 GCA_016584305.1 Chionoecetes opilio | reverse complement strand
GTTAATTTAAGCTGGGAAGATAAAAATATAATGTTAACTTATGCTGGGAGGATAAAAATATAATGTTAACTTATGCTGGGAAGATAAAAATATAATTTTAACTTAAGCTGGGAGGATAAAAATATAATGTTAACTTATGCTGGGAAGATAAAAATATAATTTTAACTTAAGCTGAGAAGATAAAAATATAATGTTAACTTAAGGTGGAAGGATAAAAATATAATGTTAACTTAAGCTAGGAAGATAAAAATATAATGTTAACTTAAGCTGGGAAGATAAAAATATAATGTTAACTTAAGCTGGGAAGATAAAAATATAATGTTAACTTAAGCTGAGAAGATAAAATTATAATGTTAACTTAAGGTGGAAGGATAAAAATATTATGTTAACTTAAGCTGGGAAGATAAAAATATAATGTTAACTTAAGCTGGGAAGATAAAAATATAATGTTAACTTAAGCTGGGAAGATAAAAATATAATGTTAACTTAAGCTGGGAAGATAAAAATATAATGTTAACTTAAGCTGGGAAGATGAATATATATATTGTTAACTTAAGCTGGGAAGATAAAAATATAAATTGTTAACTTAAGCTGGGAAGATGAATATATATATTGTTAACTTAAGCTGGAAAATAAAAATAAAATTTTAATTTAAGCGGGGAAGATGAATATATATATGTTAATTTAAGTGGGAAGATGAATTATTATTGTTAGTTTAAGCTGGGAAAGAAAAAAAATATAATTTTAACTTAAGCTGGGAAGATGAATATATATATTGTTAACTTAAGCTGGGAGGATGAATATATATATTGTTAACTTAAGCTGGGAAGATGAATATATATATTGTTAACTTAAGCTGGGAGGATGAATATATATATTGTTAACTTAAGCTGGGAGGATGAATATATATTTTTTTACTTAAGGGGGAAGAAAATATATATATTGTTAACTTAAGCGGGGAAGATGAATATTATATTGTTAACTAAGTGGGGGATGAATATAATATTGTTAACTTAACTGGGAAGATGAATATATATATTTTTAACTTAAGGGGGGGAGAATATTAATATTTTTAATTTTAAAGCTGGAAGATGAATATATATATTGTTAATTTAAGGGGGGGAAATATATATTTTTAACTTAAGCGGGAAGATAATATTATATTTTTAAATTAACGGGGAAGGAATTTATTTTTTAACTTAAGCGGAGGATGAAATTATATTTTTAAACTTAAGCTGGGAAGATGAATATATATATTGTTAACTTAAGCTGGGAGGATGAATTATATATTTTTTAAACTTAACGGGAGGATTAATAATATATTGTTACCCCTTGAGACCCAGAACGTATTTTCCATTGTAATTTGTGTACCATTAGACGATTTTTAGGGAATATAAGCAATGTTTCATAGATATGACCTGTTTAGTATCCTTGTCGACTAACTCATTTGGAATATCAAGTCACTTTTCGTAATTTGATGGCTAACAACAAACTATTTTATATATAGCAAATGAAAGCTCTGGGCGTTAAGGGGTTACACAATATAAATGTGATAACAAAAATAGATCAAAATCATCGAAAATAAAATTCCATGAAAAAATAATGACTAACCACGATGAATGACTCGATATTTTACACTAATATAAATATACATATAAATAAAATGAAGGAAAATTAAGAAAACGTAAGGAAAATTAGTACCCAAAAAAACAACTTTCCTAATTTCTATTACGAAATTCCCCTTCAAGAAAAAAAATAAAAACAGAAAAAAAATAATAGAAAACAAACTTACGTATTTCAGATTCTTAAGAGTTGATAAAAAGTTGCCTCAAGCTTCAGTAACTAAGATGTGAACTATTTTTTTCCTTACTAATTTTTTTTCAGAACTTCAGAACTTAAAAAAAAAGGTATCAGAAGGTTTCAGGGAACATCACTGGAACGAAGTGAGAGAGAGAGTAAGTGTGTGTGTGTGTTTGTGTGTGAGAGAGAGAGAGAGAGAGAGATAGGAGAGAGAAGAAGGAGTAGAGGAGAGAGAGAGAAGAGAGGAGAGGAGAAGAGAGGAAGAGAGAGAGAGAGAGAGAGAGAGAGTGAGAAGAAGAGGAGAGAGAGAGAGAGAGAAGAGAGAGACGAGAGAGAGAGGAGAGAAGAGAGAGAGAGAGAGAGGAGAGAAGAGAGATGAGAGAAGAGAGGATGTAGAGAGGAGAGAGAGAGAGAGAGAGAGACGAGAGAAGAGAGAGAGAGAGAGAGAGCGTTGACCTGGAAAGAATAAAGTGAACTGGATACGATTAAAGGGAGTACACTGGAATGAGAGAGTGTCTGGAATAGAGTGAGAGAGAGTCTGGAATAGAGTGAGAGAGAGAGTCTGGAATAGAGTGAGAGAAAGAGTCTGCAATAGAGAGAGAGAAAGAGTCTGGAATAGAGTGAGAGAAAGAGTCTGCAATAGAGAGAGAGAAAGAGTCTGCAATAGAGAGAGAGAAAGAGTCTGCAATAGAGTGAGAGAAAGAGTCTGCAATAGAGAGAGAGAAAGAGTCTGCAATAGAGTGAGAGAAAGAGTCTGGAATAGTGTGAGAGAAAGAGTCTGCAATAGTGTGAGAGAAAGAGTCTGCAATAGAGAGAGAGAAAGAGTCTGGAATAGAGTGAGAGAAAGAGTCTGCAATAGAGTGAGAGAAAGAGTCTGCAATAGAGAGAGAGAAAGAGTCTGCAATAGAGTGAGAGAAAGAGTCTGGAATAGTGTGAGAGAAAGAGTCTGCAATAGTGTGAGAGAAAGAGTCTGCAATAGAGAGAGAGAAAGAGTCTGGAATAGAGTGAGAGAAAGAGTCTGGAATAGTGTGAGAGAAAGAGTCTGGAATAGAGTGAGAGAAAGAGTCTGCAATAGTGTGAGAGAAAGAGTCTGCAATAGAGAGAGAGAAAGAGTCTGGAATAGAGTGAGAGAAAGAGTCTGGAATAGAGTGAGAGAAAGAGTCTGGAATAGAGAGAGAGAAAGAGTCTGGAATAGAGAGAGAGAAAGAGTCTGCAATAGAGTGAGAGAAAGAGTCTGGAATAGAGTGAGAGAAAGAGTCTGGAATAGAGTGAGAGAAAGAGTCTGGAATAGAGTGAGAGAAAGAGTCTGGAATAGAGAGAGAGAAAGAGTCTGGAATAGAGTGAGAGAAAGAGTCTGGAATAGAGTGAGAGAAAGAGTCTGCAATAGAGAGAGAGAAAGAGTCTGGAATAGAGTGAGAGAAAGAGTCTGGAATAGAGTGAGAGAAAGAGTCTGGAATAGAGTGAGAGAAAGAGTCTGGAATAGAGTGAGAGAAAGAGTCTGGAATAGAGAGAGAAAAAGAGTCTGGAATAGAGAGAAAGAAAGAGTCTGCAATAGAGTGAGAGAAAGAGTCTGGAATAGAGAGAGAGAAAGAGTCTGGAATAGAGTGAGAGAAAGAGTCTGCAATAGAGTGAGAGAAAGAGTCTGGAATAGAGTGAGAGAAAGAGTCTGGAATAGAGAGAGAGAAAGAGTCTGGAATAGAGAGAGAGAAAGAGTCTGGAATAGAGTGAGAAAGAGTCTGCAATAGAGTGAGAGAAAGAGTCTGCAATAGAGTGAGAGAAAGAGTCTGGAATAGAGAGAGAGAAAGAGTCTGGAATAGAGAGAGAGAAAGAGTCTGGAATAGAGTGAGAGAAAGAGTCTGCAATAGAGTGAGAGAAAGAGTCTGGAATAGAGTGAGAGAAAGAGTCTGCAATAGAGGGAGAGAAAGAGTCTGCAATAGAGGGAGAGAAAGAGTCTGGAATAGAGAGAGAGAAAGAGTCTGCAATAGAGGGAGAGAAAGAGTCTGCAATAGAGGGAGAGAAAGAGTCTGCAATAGAGTGAGAGAGAGAGTCTGGAATAGAGAGAGAGAAAGAGTCTGCAATAGAGTGAGAGAAAGAGTCTGCAATAGAGGGAGAGAAAGAGTCTGCAATAGAGGGAGAGAAAGAGTCTGGAATAGAGAGAGAGAAAGAGTCTGCAATAGAGGGAGAGAAAGAGTCTGGAATAGAGTGAGAGAAAGAGTCTGCAATAGAGGGAGAGAAAGAGTCTGCAATAGAGTGAGAGAGAGAGTCTGGAATAGAGAGAGAGAAAGAGTCTGCAATAGAGAGAGAGAAAGAGTCTCAAATAGAGAGAGAGAAAGAGTCTGCAATAGAGTGAGAGAAAGAGTCTGCAATAGAGAGAGAGAAAGAGTCTGCAATAGAGAGAGAGAAAGAGTTTGGAATAGAGTGAGAGAAAGAGTCTGCAATAGAGAGAGAGAAAGAGTTTGGAATAGAGTGAGAGAAAGAGTCTGCAATAGAGAGAGAGAGAAAGAGTTTGGAATAGAGAGAGAGAAAGAGTCTGGAATAGAGAGAGAGAAAGAGTCTGCAATAGAGAGAGAGAAAGAGTTTGCAATAGGGTGAGAGAAAGAGTCTGCAATAGAGAGAGAGAAAGAGAGTCTGCAATAGAGTGAGAGAAAGAGTCTGGAATAGAGAGAGAGAAAAAGAGTCTGCAATAGAGAGAGCGAAAGAGTCTGCAATAGAGGGAGAGAAAGAGTCTGCAATAGAGTGAGAGAAAGAGTCTGGAATAGAGAAAAAGAGAAAGAATCTGGAATAGAGAGAGAGAAAGAGTCTGGAATAGAGGGAGAGAAAGTCTGGAATAGAGAGAGAGAAAGAGTCTGCAATAGAGGGAGAGAAAGAGTCTGCAATAGAGGGAGAGAAAGAGTCTGGAATAGAGGGAGAGAAAGTCTGGAATAGAGGGAGAGAAAGTCTGGAATAGAGTGAGAGAAAGAGTCTGGAATAGAGGGAGAGAAAGAGTCTGCAATAGAGGGAGAGAAAGAGTCTGCAATAGAGTGAGAGAAAGAGTCTGCAATAGAGAGAGAGAAAGAGTCTGCAATAGAGAGAGAGAAAGAGTCTGGAATAGAGAGAGAGAAAGAGTCTGGAATAGAGAGAGAGAAAGAGTCTGGAATAGAGAGAGAGAAAGAGTCTGCAATAGAGGGAGAGAAAGAGTCTGGAATAGAGTGAGAGAAAGAGTCTGCAATAGAGTGAGAGAAAGAGTCTGGAATAGAGTAAGAGAAAGAGTCTGGAATAGAGAGAGAGAAAGAGTCTGCAATAGAGGGAGAGAAAGAGTCTGGAATAGAGTGAGAGAAAGAGTCTGCAATAGAGAGAGAGAAAGAGTCTGGAATAGAGAGAGAGAAAGGGAGTCTGGAATAGAGTGAGAGAGAGAGTCTGGAATAGAGTGAGAGAAAGAGTCTGCAATAGAGAGAGAAAGAGAGTCTGGAATAGAGTGAGAGAAAGAGTCTGGAATAGAGAGAGATAAAGAGTCTGCAATAGAGAGACAGAAAGAGAGTCTGGAATAGAGTGAGAGAAAGAGTCTGGAATAGAGAGACAGAAAGAGAGTCTGGAATAGAGTGAGAGAAAGAGTCTGCAATAGAGAGACAGAAAGAGAGTCTGGAATAGAGTGCGAGAAAGAGTCTGGAATAGAGTGAGAGAAAGAGTCTGGAATAGAGGGAGAGAAAGAGTCTGCAATAGAGAGAGAGAAAGAGTCTGGAATAGAGTGAGAGAAAGAGTCTGGAATAGAGAGAGAGAAAGAGTCTGGAATAGAGGGAGAGAAAGAGTCTGGAATAGAGTGAGAGAAAGAGAGTCTGGAATAGAGAGAGAGAAAGAGAGTCTGCAATAGAGAGAGAGAAAGAGTCTGCAATAGAGTGAGAGAAAGAGTCTGGAATAGAGAGAGAGAAAGAGAGTCTGCAATAGAGGGAGAGAAAGAGTCTGGAATAGAGTGAGAGAAAGAGTCTGGAATAGAGAGAGAGAAAGAGTCTGCAATAGAGGGAGAGAAAGAGTCTGGAATAGAGTGAGAGAAAGAGTCTGGAATAGAGAGAGAGAAAGAGTCTGCAATAGAGGGAGAGAAAAGAGTCTGGAATAGAGAGAGAGAAAGAGAGTCTGGAATAGAGTGAGAGAAAGAGTCTGCAATAGAGAGAATGAAAGAGTCTGCAATAGAGTGCGAGAAAGAGTCTGCAATAGAGAGAGAGAAAGAGTCTGGAATAGAGTGAGAGAAAGAGTCTGCAATAGAGGGAGAGAAAGAGTCTGGAATAGAGTGAGAGAAAGAGTCTGCAATAGAGGGAGAGAAAGAGAGTCTGGAATAGAGAGAGAGAAAGAGTCTGGAATAGAGAGAGAGAAAGAGTCTGCAATAGAGAGATAATGAGTCTGCAATAGAGAGAGAGAAAGAGTCTGGAATAGATAGAGAGAAAGAGTCTGGAATAGAGAGAGAGAAAGAGTCTGGAATAGAGAGACAAAGAGTCTGCAATAGAGTGAGAGAAAGAGTCTGCAATAGAGAGAGAGAAAGAGTCTGCAATAGAGAGAGAGAAAGAGTCTGCAATAGAGAGAGAGAAAGAGTCTGCAATAGAGAGAGAGAAAGAGTCTGGAATAGAGAGAGACAAAGAGTCTGCAATAGAGTGAGAGAAAGAGTCTGCAATAGAGAGAGAGAAAGAGTCTGGAATAGAGAGAGAGAAAGAGAGTCTGCAATAGAGAGAGAGAAAGAGTCTGGAATAGAGAGAGAGAAAGAGTCTGCAATAGAGTGAGAGAAAGAGTCTGGAATAGAGAGAGAGAAAGAGAGTCTGCAATAGAGAGAGAGAAAGAGTCTGGAATAGAGAGAGAGAAAGAGTCTGCAATAGAGTGAGAGAAAAGAGTCTGGAATAGAGAGAGAGGAAAGAGAGTCTGCAATAGAGAGAGAGAAAAGAGTCTGGAATAAGAGAGAGAAAGAGTCTGCAATAGAGTGAGAGAAAGAGTCTGGAATAGAGAGAGAGAAAGAGGTCTGCATAGAGTGAGAGAAAGAGTCTGCAATAGAGGGAGAGAAAGAGTCTGGAATAGAGAGAGAGAAAGAGTCTGGAATATGAGAGAGAAAGAGTCTGGAATAGAGAGAGAGAAAGAGAGTCTGGAATAGAGTGAGAGAAAGAGTCTGCAATAGAGTGCGAGAAAGAGTCTGCAATAGAGAGAGAGAAAGAGTCTGGAATAGAGTGAGAGAAAGAGTCTGCAATAGAGGGAGAGAAAGAGAGTCTGGAATAGAGAGAGAGAAAGAGTCTGCAATAGAGAGAGATAAAGAGTCTGCAATAGAGAGAGAGAAAGAGTCTGGAATAGAGAGAGAGAAAGAGTCTGCAATAGAGAGAGAGAAAGAGTCTGGAATAGAGAGAGAGAAAGAGTCTGCAATAGAGTGAGAGAAAGAGTCTGCAATAGAGAGAGAGAAAGAGTCTGGAATAGAGAGAGAGAGAGTCTGGAATAATGTGAGAGAAAGAGTCTGCAATAGTGAGAGAGAAAGAGTCTGCAATAGAGAGAGAGAAAGAGTCTGGGATAGAGTGAGAAAGAGTCTGGAATAGAGTGAGAGAAAGAGTCTGGAATAGAGTGAGAGAAAGAGTCTGGAATAGTGTGAGAGAAAGAGTCTGGAATAGAGAGAGAGAAAGAGTCTGGAATAGAGTGAGAAAGAGTCTGCAATAGAGTGAGAGAAAGAGTCTGGAATAGAGTGAGAGAAAGAGTCTGGAA
>JACEEZ010025614.1:0-2500 GCA_016584305.1 Chionoecetes opilio | reverse complement strand
AGAGAGAGAGAGAAAAAATAGAGAGAGGAGTATTAACTAAATTAAGTTATTCCCTCACACACTCACTCTGTATATCAAGTTTCCCTTAAAAATGAAGTAAATAAAAACGTCAAGAGTTAAATGACGGGGAAAAATAATAGAAACAACAATCCTGAACGTAACAACAATAATAAAAAAAATAAAATAATAATAATAATAATAATAAAAATAATAATAATAAAAATTTAATAATAATAATAAAATAATAAAATAATTAATTAAATAACAATAATAAAAATAATAAAAATAATAAAATAAAAATAATAATAATAATAATATATAATAATAATAAACCCAATTTCCCAATGTCTTTTTCGGTCTTATTTTTTTGGTTTTTTCCCTTGTTCCCCCTTTAAAGGGTTTTTAAGTAGTAAAATAAAAACAATAATGATATAAAATAATGATAATGATAAGACAAAATACAAGAGACTCCTGTTATCATTAATATTATTATTATACCGTCCCAGTAAAATATTTATAATAATAATACTTGAGACAAAACAGAAGCACAATCACAACTCCCCAACCAAAAAACCCACACAACACAACACACGACACGCACACGCCGCGCGCACACAACACCCCACACACACAACCACACACACACAACGCACACACACCAACACACACACACACGCAACGCACACGCAACGCAACACACACACCCCACGCACGCACGCACACACACACCACGCACACACCCCCGCACGCACACACACACACACGCACACGCACACCACACCCCACACCACCCCCACAGCACACGCACAACCACACGCACACGCACACGCACACGCACACCCACACACCCCAACCCCAACACCACATTAAAGAATTTTTTTGCCAGTTAAATGTAAAACGATTTTTTTCCCAGAGAGAGAGAAGAGAGAGGGGAAAAGGGGGGGAAGAAGAGAGAGGAGAGAGGAGGAGAGAGAGAGAGAGGAGAGAGAGAGAGAGGAGAGAGAGAGAGAGAGAGAGAGAGAGAGAGAGAGAGAGAGAGAGAGAGAGAGAGAGAGAGAGAGAGAGAAATAATGTTGAAAAAAACTCCATCAAGTGGCAGTGTGTCTCCAGTGCATTTTCCAGTTTCCAGGCCGGTGATGGATGACGCCTGGCCTGGAGGGAAATGTTCCAGTCCTCCTCCTCCTCCTCCTCCTCCTCCTCCTCCTCCTCCTCCTCCTCCTCCTCTTCCTCTTCCTCTTCTTCCTCTTCCTCTTCCTCTTCTTCTTCCTCTTCCTCTTCCTCTTCCTCTTCCTCCTCTTCCTCCTCCTCCTCCTCCTCCTCCTCCTCCTCCTCCTCCTGCTCCTCCTTCTCCTCTCTCCATTAAACACAACAACATCCTTGTAAACACCCAAAACCTTCCAGTGCTTTTCCAGGCACTCTTATTATGTAGCTTCCAGTTTCTTCCAGACCTCTGCAGTCCCTCCATACCCATCCTGTTCCCTTCCAGACTGTAGATTATCCTTTAAAACCCTTTCCAGTTTACTCCACATCCATAACATCAGTCACGTTCACATCCTTCCAGATCCCTTCCAGACTCGAGACTGCTTTTTGATGGAGGTTCCAGTTCTTCATTCCTCTTTCTTTCTCTCTTCCTTAGCCTTAAACTCACCCACACCCTGCCAGTCCCTTCTTAAGCTGCCTAACCCCCTTCCCCCACCTTCCCTACCCTTCCCCCCCTTCCCTACCCCCCCTTCCCCACCTTAGACTCGCTTCCAGTCCTGATGTAATCTTTTCCAGCCTCATAGTCTATTCCAGAGTTCCCCCTGGATCGCTCAAACCCTCCAACCCTCATCTACCTATTTTCACTTCTTTTTATAGACCTTTTCTGCCGCCCTTATCCTCCTTTCTCCCACCCCACCCCCCTCCTACACCACCTCTCTATCGGTAGCCTCCACCTTCACCCCCCCCTACACCACCTCTCTATCGGTAGCCTCCACCCTTAACCTTCCTCCTTCTCTCCCGCTGCCTTTATCTTCAAGTTTCCCCTTAGTTTCCCCTTTCCTTCACTCTCTCCTTCCTTCCTTTCAATAATTCTTCAACGCCTCTCATCCCTTATTGAAGTTTCCATAAGCTTATTTTTGTTTGTGTATTTGTATCTCGATTATCCCTTTATATGTGAGAGCTTATAACACCTTTTGGCTTCTTCGGAGATTGAAGTTGACTTGCTATTCTCTCTCGTTATTTATTGGGTGGCCTTTCCGTCAGCTTAACCGTTCATCAGTCCAGACAGCTTTACCGCTTACTGAGGCTTTCATTCCTTTCTTTCCTTTCCTTTCCTTTCTATACTTTCTCTTGTTCCACTTTTCTAACACTACTACATCAAAAGACATGCAAGTTAGAAAATGAATTAAGTTTTTCTTCTTTCCTCCTCTCTCTCTCTCTCTCTTCTCTCTCTCTCATCTCTCTTCTCTCTCTCTCTTTTCTCTCTCTCTCCTCTCTTTCCCTCTCTCTCTCTCTCTTT
>JACEEZ010025613.1:49384-86471 GCA_016584305.1 Chionoecetes opilio | reverse complement strand
ATATATATATATTATATTTTTATATATAATTATATATATATATATTTATTATATTTATATTATTTATTTTAATTTATTTATATATCTTATTATATTTTTTTAAATATTTAAATTTATATATATTTTTTATATTAATTTTAATCTTATATTATATATTATAAACTAATATTTTTAAATTATTTTGTTTATATATATTGGATGTATTATTATTTATATATTATCTTATTTATCTATTTTTCTTATTATAATTATTTTAAATATTTATTTATTATTATATAATATAATAATTTATTAATATGTAAAATTTATTAATTTATGTTAATATATAAAATTAGTTTATATTAAAATGATGTTATTTTTATTATTATTTATAATTTTAATTATTAATGTATGTCTATTATTATTATATTATATTTATTATCTATATATATATATATATATCTATTTTATTCTATATATTCATGTTGATTTCATCATTATTTTATATATTATAGTTTCCCCATATATATCTTAATATATATATATGTCTGTAATCTATTAATTTTGCCCTTTTATATATATATATTAATATATAGTTATATATTATATATACTATATGTATTAATTCCCTATCTTATACTATTATATAATTATATTATATATATATATATATAATGATGTAATATAATATTTTATATATATATTTTTATCTTAAAATATATCTATATTATCTTAAATTTTGTATGAAAATATAATATTATTTACATATTTATTTTATTCTTTTATATTATTATTTACTATATATGTATATATACATTATATATTTTTATCTCTTATATTTTGTTGTAAATATTTTAAATTATTTTATTATATCTAATTCATTATATAATTCTATATATCTATAATATATATATTTTATACTAATATCTATTCTATACTATACTTTTGTAATATTCTCTTATATATTAGTATTTTATATATATCATTATATTTATTAATGTAAATGTATATGTAATATGACTTTTTATAATCTTATATATATATCTCTTTTAATATATATACTATCTGTTATATTTTATTATAATATATATATCATTATTACTCAAAATATTATTTATCTTATTATTCTCTTACTATTTTATCTTCTATACTTACTTCTTTGTATTATTTATTTTTATATGATTTATCTGATTGTATTAATTACTATTTAAAATATATATTTATCTATATATTATTATATATTTATATATATATATTTTATATATATATTATTTTATATCTATCTATATATATATATATATCTATTATATATATATATATTATATAATGGGAGTTTTATACGGCAGGAGATTTTCTCTGAGACACATCTCGTTAACATTGATAGCTAGTTCAGCGTTTATTATTTTTTTTAAAGATATTTTCTCTGTCTTAAGAGTGTCTTATTCTCTTTTGTAATCACTTGTATGACTCGCCGTAGCTTGTCATTTTTGCTGTATCGCGATTTGGTCTAAGAACCCTTCTTCAGCAGCATGTGGAAGATGTTTCTCCTCAGTTGTAGAGGTGAGCATGACTTAGTTCCGGAGTGAAGCGCTATTTATTGATGAAGTCTGCTCCCAGCAGCCTAGGGGCGGCGCTGTTGGTAGATACTTCTGCTTCTCGTCTCCATATGGGAGACCTTATTGGTTGTTGACCCCTCGCTTTGCTTCTCTGTGGTAGGCTGTTTTTTTCTTTTGTTTTTTCATGTTTGGTAGAGCTTGTAGGTCTTTGCTTGTGATTGATCTCTTTTATAGTGCTTCTGAATTGGAAGTCGCCCACATCTCACACATTCGACCAATTCTGTATTTTCTTCTAGAAATGTTCTTGTGATGATGATGCAATGTTTTTCTAATAGGTGATTTTTTGGGGGGGGGGCACCGGAATTAGGTGGCAAGTAAGACGTCGAGACAGCTTCGTTGTCGTCATGCCGATGTGGGTAGGAGGACTTCCACAGTTTTCCTCTTTTACATGTGATCCTATATACGCCATGGACTTTTGTTTTGTCCCCCTTCGTCTGCTTTGGCGGGTTACGGAAAAGGAGGTTGCTGGTTTCTTGTTTTTGTAATAAATTTTTGTAGTTTTATTCTCCTCTCTGGGTCTGCAGTTTTCACATTAAAGGTTGACGTTTTTGTGATATTATTCTTTCTTCTTCCTGGTGGGGCGGTGGAGAAGAAGCCCGGTAGAAGATAGTTATTTTCCTGACTCTTTTTTGTGGCTTTAGGGTTGTACCAGTTCTCCATGATTTTCTTAGTCTGACGGTTGATGTCTCTCTCACTGAAGCCGTTGTTGATGAGGACTTGAGTGGTCGCTCGATTTCTTTGTGCAAAAGTTGCCATGTACTGGCAGTGTGTGAGAGCTCTTCTGATGTAAGCAACCGATTGTGGAGTCTTTATACTCTGTGGGCTTTCCCGCTTTCTCCTTTTGAGGCAGTGTCCCGGTTTCGTTGGGTTTTTTACGTAGACATTTGTGATGAATGATTCTTCTTTCTGCGTAACAAGGACGTCTAAGAACGGCATTGATTTGTCTGAGGTTTCTTTCTATGGTGAAGGTGAGGCCTAAAGTATCTTGTAGACAGAGCTTAAAGCTGTTTCTGCTTCGTAGTGACTTGTTGTTTTGATGAAGATGTCATCGATTAGCGGCATTTATATGTCGGGCTTGCTTATTTTTCTTGAATACTTCTTCTTCTACGCACCCCATGAAGAATTTTTTGCCAAAAATACCCCTATATATACTCTACATATATATATATATTATATATATATATATATATATTTATATATATATATATTATATATATATATATATATATTATATATATAATATATCATATACATATATATTTTAAAATATTATAAAATATATATATATATATATATATATATATATAACCCATATTCAGTAGGGATAGGCAGTCAGTCACCTGCCGCCATGGTGAAATACTCCCCATACTTACAGGGGTTGAGGGGGTGCTGCAGACTTGCCTTAAAACCTCCCGAGTCATTTTTTTTTCCATATCCCTTAGTTGTCTCAGATCACTAGACACTGGTTCTAAACCCTTTTTTTCACTTCATTCCCCCTTTCATGATTATCAACATTCGTGGGGCCCCCCCCTTCATGAATTCCAACATTCGTGTGGCTCCCCTTCATTTTTCTCCCACATCACACCCCGCCAAAAAAGGTAAAAAAAAAAAAAAAAAAAAAATGTTTGATGAAGAGAACACCCTTGCTTTATTACAAAGTTTACAGTCAATTATCTTTATTTTGATAAATTTCTGTGATATGCTTAACTTACATCACTTGCCTACAAAAGACTAGCGGACCTAGCAAATTTGAATCTGGTTGGGAGAAAGTTAAATTAATCTCTGCTATTTTATCACACTCAGTGGGAAGGCTGATATTGTTTCTTTTCAGTCAGTTGACGAATCCGAGGTTGTGTCACTGACAATGCACATCTCATGTCGGGGTCCACATCCAATCGGTTCCGGCTCTTATTTTTGAATTGTAGAAGGGTGAGAAACCAGACTCACATAAATGGTATTTGAAAAGGCAAGAGAAAGTCGAAGTGCAATCTCACTGACTTTTGGATATGACTGATCTTTGGGAACACCAAATACATTCAAGATTTTTTTCATAGAGATATTTGGCAGCAGAATCTGATTGAGATAAAGGGAAACCTCGTCCTGAACATCACTGGGAATGGTAGTAATATCAAGAGTGCCAGAGAATGGATTAATTATCTACTTCCCTTCTTCCTCCTCGAATTCTGGAAAGTACCTATTAAGTTCACTTTCCAAGGATCTCAGATGCTGAGTTGATTTCAGTTTTAAGTAATGGATCAAGCAGACTATCTTCTCTTCTCGTCAAGGCCCGCTAAAAGGTTTTCAACATGGCAACATTCCCGGCACCGGACTTTCCTTTGCCAATTCTGGAGCTTGGCAAGAAATTCACGAAGACAATCCATCAGGTGAAACACATTTCTTTCCTTGCCCTGTAGCTTCAGATTCAACCTATTTTGCTGCTCAAAAATTCTGCTAAATATGCAAGACGTGGGTTCCCACAAACCTCATTGAAGTGACTCAACAGATCATCTTTCCCTTGCATTTCCAGGAACAATTTAAGCTCCCCCCGAAGTTCAAACACTCGATTCCAACATTGCCCTTGGAAAGCCAGCGCACTTTGTAGTAAAGAGGAGAGCTTCATGCTCCGATCCCATGTCTCTACAAAGGTTCTGGAAAAGGCGAGAGTTCTATAGCTTTTACAAGTTTGACGCTTTGACCACTGCCTCCAGGATCTTGCAAAAATTCATCATGAGGGTTTTCGACGCCAGTGCAAAACGATGGATCTACAATGAACCCCCTTGGCATTTGGGGCTACTTCCTTGACACGCTTCTGGAACCCCGATTTTGATCCCAGCATCGCTGGAGCCCCGTCTGTACAGACTCCACAACAATTTTTCCAGGGGATCCTGTTAGCTTTGAAGAAAGAAGATGCTTTTCCATCACATCTTTAGCTGTTGTGGTGGGCTCAAGATGTGTACATAACGATATTCTTCCTTGATATCACACAAGAAAACATACCTAACAAACACGAGTACTGGCACAAGAAATCACATCCGTTGACCTCATTCAAACTTTTATTGCAAACATACCTTGGAGACGATTTGATCTCCTGTATCACTTTTTCCTTTATGTCATCTGACATTTCATTAATTCTCCGCTTCACTGTGTCGTTTGACAAGGAACTTTGTTGAAATTTTTCGTTCCATTGCATCTCCAAGAACCGCGTGACCATATTTAAAGTACATGGCTTGATTAGGTCTCACCAATTGTGTGGGGCTTCTTTTGCTTTTGCTATTTCGAGGGGAACCTCGTATGATGCCTCAACTACACTTGAGGTCTGTTGTTGGAAAGCACCAGTCGCATCCAGTTTCTGTTTTCCCAAACTACTTTTTGTGGGGCCTGAAGAAATCGGGTCTTTCTCAGCATACTGTGGATGGATGGGCGCAAATGATGCTTCAAATTACTAGGCCTCATAGAATCGTTCCCACACTTTGAAGCACAGTACACACTGAGTTTCTTGATGCCATCAGCGAGGATTGATGTAAAACCGTAGTTAAAGTACTCTTCACTGTACTTCCGCTTCTTACTAACACTAGTAGCCATCGCAAATCTACGGAAAATAAAGAACACAGAACATCAGAACAAACATTAAGTGATAAGACAAAGAAAGATAATGAAAGGACAGATAAATAGGACAAGTGATAAATGCAAACACACAAATATCCACATACATAACACATCCATGGACTCACAAAATTTGCACACACACAGTCATACCAAACATACACACAGGGGAGTAAAGATGATAAACATTCCACTCAAGCTAGCAAGCTGAAATGTACTTTCTACAGCAAGAAACACGCCTCCTTTGACAAGCACTGCCCCAATTGAAATAATAATAAGAATAGCGAGTCACATCAATATTAGCACTAAAAAAAAAAAAGCAGGAATACTTAAGTAGGGAATGAGCATGAAAAACAATGATACAAAAAGATAAGAAATATTTCACACACGAAAACACAGCGACCTCATTTATAATTGTCGAACAAATAAGTAACACAGTATATGTTTCAGAATCAATTATACCCACATGTTTACGTGATGATATCCCAGGCCACACTGAGATCATTCGATCGCCTCTCTCCCTCTGTCCCCCTGGTGACTCACCCTCACTCACCGCCCGTGTCTCTCACCCGTCTCATACGCGTTTGTTCTCCTCCGCATTTTATATCACACCTACACAGCACAGAGAGTGCTGTGAAGTGTGGGGCAGGTGTATCCAGCTTCTTTCCTGTGAATACAGGAGTGAGGCAAGGGTGCGTCCTTGCCCCATCACTTTTCAACGCTTGTATGGACTGGGTATTGGACAAGGTTGTAGATCAAAGTGATTGTGGAGCATCCGTCGGCAACACCAAGATCACTGATCTTGTTTTTGCCGATGATGCAGTAATCTTTGCTGAGTCGCTGGAGGTCCTGGTGATGGTTCTCGAGGCGCTGCACGAGGAGGCAAAGCCTTTGGGACTCGAGGTTTCCTGGCTCAAGACCAAGGTCCAGGTGTTTGGAGACTTACTAGATGAAGCAGTACAGTCTGTTAATGCGTGTGGCGAGGACATTGAGATCTTGAAAACTTTTACATACCTTGGTAGCGCAGTCCATAATGACGGTGGTTCACGTCAAGAAGCCTTACGGCGGATTGGCATAGCCCACGGTGTTATGGACTCGCTCAGCGGGAGTATTTGGCGTTGTTGGTACCTGTGCAGAAGGACAAAGATCCGGATCTTCAAGTCGCTTGTGATCCCTGTCTTACTCTATGGTTGTGAGACATGGACACTAAATAGTGACTTGAAGAGACGAATCAATGCCTTTGGTAATAAGTGTCTTCGCAGAATCATGGGGTATCGCTGGGATGATTACGTGTCAAATCCGCGATTGCACCGTGAGACTGAGTCGAGGCCTATTACCTGCATAGTCCGTCAGCGCCAACTTCGGCTATATGGGCATGTGGCACGCTACCCTGAAACCGATCCTTCCCATCGGGTTGTATCTGTAGGAGACAATCCGGCGTGGACCAGGCCAAGGGAGCGCCCACAAGGCTCGTGGCTGGGGCAAGTTGGTGTTTCTTGTCGAGAGCTGCTTGGTATGGGAAAGGAGCCTGCATGGGATCTCGCGCGTGGTGACCCCCGGGAGTGGTGTCGTAGGGTGGGCGAGGCGACGCGCCCCCCGGCGTATGCCCCCAATGATTGATTGATACACTGCACAAACAATTACAATTTCGCACACATACATACATACACACGTACACACACATTCGTAACAATATTATTTAACAAAATTTTATTGGCAACTTAATGATTAATCAATTAATTATTAAAACAAGAAAATTTTATTTGCCAGGACAGTGATGCAAGTTTTTTTTTTTATTCAGATTCCTAACATTATTTATAAATGTATAATTTGCAACAGCCCGCCATGGCCCCCAGGTTGAGAACCACTGCACTAGAATGTAGCTGCAGCCTGCTCTCTAAAGACAATTTATCTTACTACTCACACTGCACTACATGCACTTACATCCCTACACTATCTTTAATCAAAATTTTCAATATGGCTGTTAATGGCCCTGCCTCGGAGTCCCTAACTGGGGAGGGGACCATAAATATCCCCAGGTCGGACTGTCTTCAAGATGACAACTCGAGGTGTCTTGATACTTCCTCTAACCTTCTTTCTTTAAACTTCTGCAACTTTCGCGGTCTTAGATCTAACTTTCTATCTGTGGAACATCATCTCTCCTCCTCTAAACCTCATCTTCTTTTCCTCACCGAAACCCAGTTGTCTGTGAGCATTGACAGCAGTCCCTTTTCTGTCTCCTTTTACTGTCTCTATTCTCATTTTCAATCCAAAGCTGGCTGTTGCGTATATGTGCGCATCGACGTCACTTGCTCTCGTGCCCACGGGTCTTGAATCTTCCGAATTTTCTACCATCTAGCTTCGACTTCAATGTCACTCTCATACTAAGTTTTCTGTGCTGTATATCTCTAACCTAACTCCTCGGACTATGTACAATTCTTCGACTATTTAACATCAAAAGTGGGGCACATCTCATTTCATTTTCCTCTAGCAGAAATATCCATTCTTGGGGATTTCAATGTTCACCAGCAGCATTGGCTATCATCTTCTTTCACTGACCAACCTGGTGAACAAGCCTACATCTTTTCTATCCTCCAAGACCTAGAGCAGTTGGTGCAGCACCCTACCCGTATTCCTTACCGCCTTGGAGACACGCCCAACATTCTTGATCTTTTCCTAACTAGTAACCCTTCTGTTTAGTCTGTGAAACTATTCTCTCCGTTGGGTTCCTCCGATCACAATCTTCTTTATGTAACCTGTCCTATCGCTCCGGTGCCTCCTCGGGACCCACATAAGCGCAGGTGCTTCTGGCATTTCAACTCAGCTAAGTGGGAAGACCTAAGGCAGTACTACTCTAATTTTCCATGGAATGATTACTGCTTCCATGTCAGAGACCCATCTCTTTGTGCAGAGCGCATACGTGAGGTCATAGTCTTGGGCATGGAGGCGTACATTCCACACACTTTCTCTAATCCTATAGCCCGTAAACCTTGGTTTAACTCTGCTTGTTCTCATGCTGTCTGAGATAGAGAGGCGGCTCACAGACGGTACCGTAACCATCCATCTCCTGAAACTCATGCCCTTTATATATCTGCCCGTAATTATGCCAAATATATACTTCAACTTACCAAAAACTCCTTCATTCATAGAAAATGTCAAAATATTTCTGAATCAAATTCTTCTCGTGACTTCTGGCATCTAGCTAATAAAATCTCTAAAAAAAATTCTTTTGCATCTTTCCCTCCTATGCTTCACCCAGATGGCTCCACAGCTTTCTCATCTATTTCTAAAACTGAACTCTTCGCTCAAACCTTTGCTGAAAAGTCCTCTCTGGTTGATGAAGGGCTTGTTCCTCCTTCTCCACCCTCAGACTATATTATGCCTGTTAATAAGATACTTCGTAATGATGTTTTCTTTGCCCTTTCTGGCCTAGATCCTCGGAAGGCTTATGGTCCTGCCGTAGTCCCACCTATTGTTCTCAAAAACTGTGCTTCTGTGCTTGCACCCTGTCTGGTCAAACTTTTAAGTCCTTGTCTATCTACTTCCACCTTTCCTTCTTGCTGGAAGTTTAATCACATCCAACCTGTTCCTAAGAAGGGTGACCGTTCTAATCCTTCAAACTACCGTCCTATAGCTTTGACTTCCATCGTGAACTTTCTTAAGTTTTTGAATCTATACTTAATAAGAAGATTCTTAAGCATCTATTTGCTCACAATCTTCTATCTGATCGTCAGTACGGTTTCCGTAAAGGGCGATCTACTGGCGATCTTCTAGCTTTCCTAACTGAATCTTGGTCATCCTCCTTTAGGGGTTTCGGTGAAACTTTTGCTATTGCCCTTGACATATCAAAAGCTTTTGATAGTCTGGCACAAATCTTTGATTTTCAAACTAACCTCATTCGGTTTATATCCTTCTCTCTGTACCTTCATCTTAAGTTTCCTTTCAAACCGTTTTATTGCAAGCACTCTAGACGGACATTGTTCTACTCCTAAATCTATCAATAGTGGTGTCCCTAGGGTTCTGTCCTATCACCCACTCTCTTTCTATTATGCATTAATGATCTTCTAAGTCTAAGTCAAAGCCCTATCCAAACTTACGCTGATGATTCTACCCTGCATTTTTCGACTTCGTTTATTAGACGTCCAACTCAACAGGAACTAAGTGATTCACGGAGAGATGCCACCGAGTGCCTAACTTCTGATCTTTCTATAATTTCTGATTGGGCACAGCAAACCTTGTTTTGTTCAATGCCTCAAAAACCCAATTTCTTCACCTATCTACTTGACAAAACCTATCATATAACTATCCCGTCTTCTTCAATGACACTCAACTATCTCCTTCTGGAAATGAACATTCTTGGACTATCCTTTACTGAAAATATGGACTGAAAATCTCACATTTCATCTCTTGCTAAAAGAGCTTCTAAGAAGTTAGGTGTGCTGTGGCGTCTGCGTCTTTTTTTTCTCCCTCCCAGTTGTTTGCTTTCTGCAGGGGCCTTATCCACCCATCTATGGAGTATGTGTCACATGTTTGGGGAGGATCCACTCATACAGCTCTCCTAAACAGGGTTGAGTCAAGAGCTTTTCGTCTCATCAACTCCCCTCCTCTGAGTGACTGTCTTCAATCTTTAAATCACCGCCGGAATGTTGCTTTTCTTGCTATCTTCTACCGTTATATTCATGCCCACTGCTCTTCTGAACTTGCAAACTGCATGCCTCCCCCTTTCCCGCGGCCTCGCTGCACAAGACTTTGTACTCACTCATCCCTATTCTGTCCATCTTCCTAATGCAAGAGTTAATCAGTATCTTTACTCTTTCATCCCTTTCACTGGTAAACTCTGGAACTCTCTTCCTGTTTCTATTTTTCCACCTTCCTACGGCTAAAAAAATTTCAAGAGAAGAGTAACAAGACACCTCCCGAACTAAATTGGCCCACCCCCTTTTTTTATTCTCTTACTGTCTTCTTTATAGGCACTGGCAACTAAGTGGGCTTAGTGTTACCTCTTTTTGTTGTGCCTTTGGCCAGTCCTTTGTGATGTATAAAGATAACAAAACAAAAAAAACCATCACAGGTATCTCAAATAGCTCAAGCTTCATTATACAGTAATGTCTCACTTATGTGTCAGTGTTACCAAATAAAGACCTTAAAGAGAGAGAGGAGAGAGAAGAGAGAGAGAGGAAGAGAAGAGAGAAGAGAGAGAGAGAGGGAAGGAGAGAGAGAGAGAGAGAGAGAGAGAGAGAGAGAAGAGAGAGAGAGATAGAGAGAGAAGAGAAAAGAGAAAGAGAGAGAGAGAGAGAGAACCAAATAAAGACCTTAATAGAGAGAGAGAGAATTCTCCAGATCTTTCCTGAGGCCTAGGCGTACGCTGACGACTGCACCCTTGCCTTCACACACACATTATAATATATATATATATAGTTTTAATATATATATATATATATATATATATATATATATAATATATATATATATATATATATTAAAATATATATTTTATCAGGGCCGAGGTGGTTATCAATTAATATTACCAAACCTAAGAAATGTGGGGGAAGGAAAATCAAGGAGTATGATTACCCCGAATATATTTACACAACAAATCAATTAGTAATAAATGGCTAGCCGCCAAATAAGTCACCAAACAACGACTGCAATGATGCAGAGGTAATGTCACCCTGGGAACTCCCTGAAACGCAGCGTTGAAGAGAGGTGGACTGCAGCGGCAATCGTCAGCACCATAGAGTAACTCTTTATACAGCTGGGAGCGTTGAATGGTTGCGGGACAGGGAAGGGCCAACTGTAAGGAAGCCCACGTCTTCAGTATGGCCTTCTAGGGATGAGAACAGCAGCTTGGTAGTAAAGGAGGTGTTGTTGGAGTGGATAGCTATGGCTGTCCGCTTCAACCGTGGCGGCGAGGCTGCGTCATTAACTTGCGTAGAGTACCCCCCTTACCCTGGGAGAGGGGCTGGAAGAGTTGATGTGGAGAGTCGAGTAGCGGCGCTTGAAACCCCCGAAGCCCCCGCTAATGAAGGTAAAAGGGGTTTAATCACCGTTACGGACGATGGGGGTGTATTTTCAGGGGGTTTTCTCACAAAAAATATATATTTTATATATTATATAATATATAAAATTATATATAATATATAATTATATATATTATATAATAAAAATATATATATTATATTTTAGACCGTTCAAAAACAATTTTTCCTATTTTTATCCCCCCCCCGAAAGGGTTTCCCCATGTTTTTGACCTGGAAAAGCCGAAAATCAAACCATTTTGAGCTAAAATGTCAAAAAACTTTGCCTCATTGGACCCAAGATATTAACCCGCGACAGTAAAAAAAGCCCCTTTAATTTTCCCTTTCCCCAGTTTTTTTTCACCTGAGATTTTTTACAATTGGTAGAACAAAAATTGGGGTATAAATTGAAGCATTTTTAATATTATTTCTGAAAAAAAAACCCCAAAAACTTTCAAAAAAAAAAGACACATATATCCAAAAAAAAAAAGAAAAAATTTCTAAAAATTTATAAAATTTCAAAAATTTATTACAATTTGACATCAAAAATGTGTGACAAAGACTCTAAAAACTTTTTTCAAGTGGCAAAAAAACTCTTTTTGTCTATTTCAGAAGGACCTTCACAGTCTTTTTTTCAGAGTGCTTTTAAAGCTACAATCGCCCCGGGTTGTATTCCCATTTTTGAAAAAGGTCTTTTTTTTGCTGAAAATCTGTGGGAAATGTGTTTGCGAAATCAGTCTCATCTTGACTCCCCCCGAAATGTCATTCCTATTTTACATTGCGACATTTTCCCGGGGCCTTGCTGTAGTCATCACCCCTTTGGCCATGCCCGCACAGGTTGCAAAACCCAGTAAACTAAATGCCAAGGGTGTCAAAGAAGATACTCTCGGGCCCAACAAAATCAGCCAGAGCCCTCTTGCTGAAACCCTGGGGGGAACATAGGTTCCTGTCTGAAGCTACTGGCTTCTCAGTGGCGGCACTTGGCAGAAATGCCCCTGCTTCTCTTTGTCACGAGTCTGCTAGAAGAGAGCGAACGGCACAACCCCCGGGTCAGGTCCCTTGTGGTTTTAAATTTTTTGTGCACCCCTAGCAATCTCGGATCTTTTTTTGAACTTACTTTCCCTTCATAACTGCAGATCTTTTTGCGGAGCATCTGCAGCAAGTGTAATGACATCCACATGGGTTTTAAGAACAGTCCTGGGAAAAGGGGTTTGAGGCTTCCAGCTTCAAAACAGTTTCTTCACGTACTCCAGCCCCCAAAAAACTGAACATCTTCATAGAATCATTTTCGGGCCCACCCCCTGGCCTGTGAAGGTGGCTCCGGACGACTCCGTGGATTCCGCGGGGAGGGTGTCCCCAAGGGATCATGTAAGCTCAGCCATCCACGGTAGTAAATCTAGGAGGCTTTCCGACCTCAGGTTTTCCTGAAATATTTCCTTTGCACTTTTTTTCTTTTTTTTTATTCAACCATTTTTGTCTGATGGACGGGTTTTTAGGGTTGTCTGTGGTAAATCTGTCCAAACTCCTTGAAGGTTTGAAAAAAGGATTCTCGGGCTCTTGCCTTGCCAAAAAAAATTTCCCTACAGCACCAACCAGCACTTCTAAAATGTGGTGTCTGCAGGCGGTAAACACCTTCCTGTCAAGCTTTTGCCCCGAAGTGGCAGCTCCCCGATTATCCACTGTTGCTGGCCGTTGTGTAAAAACACAAGGCATGTCACTCCAGTAAGCCCCCATGCCCCCAGCAAACCATGGATCCCTTCCCTGACCCTTTCCTGTTGGCCGGGCTATCACTGGTACCCCCAGTAGCTTGCCTTCAGGATATGCGGTGGCCTGGCCAACCCACAGCCAAGTCTCTGGTGGCCCGGATCATTTTCCCAAAGACTCTCTCAGCATCTTGCCATCCCAGGGGAAAGGCAGCATACTTGGAGGCCCTCGTAAATGCTGCCTGTACCCGGGCTGATGTGGTACCTTGTCCCATCCTTTCCGTCTCGTTGGTTTTTAGGGTTTAGATGACAAACTTTTCCAGGTCAGCTCCACCAGCCTTCAAAAAAGTAGCAGAGACAAGGGGTGTCACTTTATTGTCGACAATCCCAGCGATCACGGGACTGCAGAGTCCCAAAACACTCCAGACCCCCCTGGGAAATGTGAGAGTCACGGGCTTGTGATGTGAACATCCAGGACAGGTTGTTGGTTCCCTGTCCCCTTTCATTCCCTTCCTGTCGGTTGGGGCAGCCCAGGTGACACATCACAACGTCCTTTGCTGTGTGGCCGCTGAAAAAATTTAGAAATTTTTTGACAAAATTATATCTTTTTCCCCTCTTGCTGCAGTCTTGCAGCCCTCTCTGCTTGCTTTTGGGACCGGAAATCAATATTTTCAGACCAGACATTGGGGCCCTTTTTCTCGTCTTTTATCCTGGGAAACCTGATGGGCCTTGTCCTTTTTTCTCCCTGTGCAGTCGGGTTTTCTCTATTTCCTGGATGGCTCTGAACTCCATGTCGAACAGGGTATCTAATTTCCGGACAAAAGGGACTCCTTTTCCCTCCAGGGGCACCTTTCTACCTTTATTCCTTCTAGATCTCTGTGCTTTTTGTGAAATGTCATAAAGCTGCGCTGATTTTACTTGGGCATGTCTTTATCCTGCCATCTGCCAGAATGGGATGTAGCCTCCACTGTTTCATTGGGGGGTCTTTATGTTAGGATTCCCCTTAATTTTTTGGCAAACTTTGGGGGATGGAGGAAGTACTGGAAGGGGCCCGTCTGTTGGTGGGTAAAATGGGAGCCACTGTCTGGATGGGGTAGCCGATCAGGAAGGTTTCTGTAGCAATCTAGTAGCAGGGGCGGCGTGACGCTTGTCTCTGGACGCGGTGGATTTTTGAGATTCAAAATTTTCGCCTCGGAGCTCCTTGCTTACTGCCTAGTGAAGTTATCTTGTGAATATCTCTGGATTTGGTAGCAGTTTACAGACTGCAACAAAAATAACAGACCCTTAGATGTCATGCTAAACCATTGTGAATTTTTGACTAAGTGAAATAAAATTTTATTTGTTAATTTTTTTGAAAATTTGTCTGTAAATACCATGTAAATTTCCCAAAATGTTTCTATCATTTTTATGTTTCGTCGCACTAATTACGCTTTAAAAATGCTTATGCCCTTTATTGGGGAAAAAATAGGCGAAAAAAAAACTCAAAAAGCTCCCCAAAAAGGCGTTTCAAAACGTGATAAAAAAGAACTTTAGCTTCATGAGGCAAAATTCCGACATTTTGGCTTTAATGGTTGTTTTTGCTTTTCCAGGGCAAAAAACATTGGAAACCGTGCAGGGGGTATAAAATAGGAAAAAAATTTTTTTTGAAAAGTTAAATATATATATAAATTTTATAATATATATATATATATAATATTATATATAATATATATATATAAATTTTTTATAATATATTAAAAATTATTAAAATATATAAATTTAAAATTTTTATTTTTTTTTATTTTTATATAATAAAATTATATTAATTATATATTATTATAAATTTTTATATATAAATTATATATATATATTATATAATAATAATTTTAAGACTTCTAGAAATGCCGTTGCGGTTGTGAATTTTTGTGTGTTTGTAGTGCGGTTGCGGTTATTCGATCCAGCACTAATATATTATATATATATATATATATATATAGTGATGGATCAAGTGATCGGCTTTTCACAGCCGCGGTTGCGGTTATCAGACTTATGACAACCGCAGTTGCGGTTCCGGTTATCATATACTAGGAGATATCGTAATTATTAATTGGAATATTACGTTATAGTGCGATTTAGCAACGCTTGGTACATAATTATAAACTAAATATCTTATGTTGAACACAAGTTTTCCAACACACAAATATTGGTAAATTATGTACTATCAATAATGAAGTATATTCTAAACTTATATAGTTATTATGAAAGAATAGGTCCAACTATTTCAAATTATATTATGCACAAAGTGTATTACCATAAATGTATTTGGAAGGGGATAAATTACTATGGAAGTAAACTTTTTCCCCGGGGTTCTTCGGCCAGAGTCGCCTTGTTATTGCTTATCACTTGATCATGACGTCACGTGCTACTTTTATATTTAAGCTTTCACAACAGCAAACCGCATTATGGAACGGCGGTTGCGGTTGCGGTTGTGAAGACTTCTAGAAATGCCGTTGCGGTTGTGAATTTTTGTGTTTTTGTAGTGCGGTTGCGGTTTTTCGATCCAGCCTAATATTTTTAAAATATAAAATATATTTTATATATTATATATATAATATATATTTTATTTTATATATATAAAATAATATATATATATATATTTTATATAAATGGTTATTTCATAACAGATAACAATGTAGATAAATTTTGAATTTGATGATAATTTATACCGAGACTTGAAGCGTGGCTACCAGTTTATCCAAAACAAGTTTATTCATATCCTAATACAAACACAATTTATTTCCTCAGGTAGACGCAAAGACTGGAAAAAAGATAACGTACTCGGAGTTTTGTGGATTGGTACCTAAGGTGTCGGCCGGGCTAGCGGCAGCAGGAGTGGGTTTGGGTAGTAAGGTGATGTATTACTCCCCAAACACTGTACACTATCCGCTGGTGTTCCTGTCTGTCCTGTACCGAGGAGCGACCATTGTTCAACTTTCATCAACCTATGAGAAGCTTCAAGGTAAGTAGAACATTTTACATTTTACGTCATGTTATTGCCTTATTTCTCTAAAGCAATATAGATTGTACGATTGTAGCCCAAGAAATAATCATAACCACATATTGCTGAATATATCGTACGAAACTTTTATACGAAAACAAACGAAAGTACTTTCTTTCACATGTTTATATAGATGGAATATACGCTTATAAAGTGTTGTATATAGCGACAATTTATAAAGCACGATACGGTCTCCGATGAGAGGAACCAATAAACAAGGTCGCTAGCACAAAAATTATTCTTCCATTATATTCAAGATAACAGTCTAACAGTGCAACACGTTGAAGATCATCCTCGATATAATCAATCAAAAGAAGCGTCTATTTATGTAAGTACTGTTTGTACAATAAATTTTATGCGTGGCAGTGCTATGGATCGTTTATTTCTTGTCAATTGCGTTTTAAAACGCGCAAATTTTTAAAAGAAACATGTATGATGAAATTTTTCTCAATCTATAAATTTCAAAAATATTTCAAACATATATTGTCAAGTCAAGTCAATCATTAACATTTGTTTTACAAGTAATTGCAATCTCCATGTGAGCTGTATATTCAAACATTATATTTCATAATCGTCGTGAAAAGCTGCAAATTTCTCCCACTGGGAGTTTATTCAGTATTAATAGTTTATCAAATAGCTGAAAAGTGCAGCTCTTAAGTGCTTGTTTGGCTTAAATGAAACATAGTCGACCGAACGAATGATTACAGTAAAACGCAGTGGATTCCCCAGCTTTCAAAGCTGGTTTTATATAATAAATGTGTAAAAAAATTGCAAAAAAACTTGTTGGAAAACAACTTATGTTTAGATATAAAGAGTAGCAATTAAACCCAAAGGGCAAAGAAAAACCCCTCCATCCCTCCCCTTCTTTATACTTGCCACCATATTAGTTAATCAGTTACTATGATGTCTATTGTCTAAGCTTCACGAAAAGCATTGTTAGTCAAGCGATTTATGGTTCTAGTATCTGTAAATAGATATTAAAGATAGCTGATGGCGAAGGGAGGGATGACTAAATACAAAGTAATTTTTTTCAACCAGCAAGAGATAAGATTTTCATCCTATCTAGACACTTTGCAAGTACCAACTACAAGGTTATTGACTATACAAAGCGCCGCCACGTCAGCACGAACTAGGCGGACTCGAACCGCTGACCGAATGCGCAGGGACGCTGCACATTGCGAGGTCACGTCTCTACCAACCTTGCCACCCTGACGGACTTTCAACCAGCAAGGCCTAAAAGAATAAGTACTTATGTATTCCAACTGTTTTTGGGGTGAAAAATCGATTTGAATTTCGGGGCTTCAAGATTATTTAACTTATTGGTAAACACCAATACGCGCTGCAACAACAAAGCTTAGATCGCGGTCTTAGATCTAACTTCCAATCTGTGGAACAACACTTTTCCTCCTCTAGACCTAATCTTATTTTCCTCACCGAAACCCAGGTGTCTGTGAGCACTAACATCAGTCCCTTTTCTGTTTCATTTTTATCTCTCTTTTTCTCATTTTCAATCCAAACCAAACTATTTAACATCCTAAGTTAAGCAGATTTCATCTCATTTTATTTTTGCAGAAAATTCCATTTGTGGGGATTTTAATGTTCACCACCAGCATTGGCTATCATCTTCTTTCACTCACCAACCTCGTGAACAAGCCTACAGTTTCTCTATCATCCAAGACCTAGATCAATGGTGCAGCACCCTACCCGTATTATAGACCGCCTTGGAGACACACCTAACAATTTTGATATTTTCCTAACCTCTAACACTTCTGCTTACTCTGTGAAACTTTTCCTTCCGTTGGGCTCCTCCGATCACAATCTTATTTCTGTTACCTGTCCTATCGCTTCTGTGCCGCCTCGGGACCCGCCTAAGCGGAGATGGTTCTGGCATATCAACTCAGCTCTTTGTAGAGCATAGAGCGCATAACTGAGGTCATTTTCTCTAGCATGGAGGCATACATTCTACACACTTTTTTTATCCTATATCCCGTAAACCTTGGTTTAACTCTGCTTGATCTCATGCTGTCGAAGATAGAGAGGCGGCTCACAGACGGTACCGTAACCATCCATCTCCTGAAACTCACGCCCTTCATATTTCTACCCTTAGTCATGACAAATATTTTCTTCAACTTGTCAAAAACGCTTTCACTAATATAAAATGTCTATTTTTTCCCGAATCAAGCTCCTCTCGTGGCATCTAGCTAAAGACCTCTTTAACCATTTGTCTTCTTCTATTTGTCAAGCACACAAACACACACATACACACACACACACACACACACACACACACACACACACACACACACACACACACACACACACGCACACACACGCAGGTACACATGCACGCATGCACACAACACACACACAACACATGCATGCATGCACACACACACACACACACACACACACACACACACACACACACACACACACACACACACACACACACACACACACTCACACATGCACACAAACGTTAAATCCATGAGTCTACTGAGTTTCTGGAATACGGCAGGACGTTACCACAGAGTTTTTCCTGTAATATAAAACTCCTAAAATTTTTTTAAAGCCCAAACCCCCATTCAAAAATGATTCAATCGTCATGGGACCAAGCCGCTTACCACCTACGTTTATTTGCAATTATATGAGCCTACTCCCATCAAAATTGAATTTACAGTTTCGGCTACCCAAACAGACAGACACACACACAGACAGACAGACAGACGGGACAGACGGGACACACGGCTATGCTATAGTATATTAGATATTAGATGAATAAACCTATTTAAAAAACCCAAAATATACAACCAAAATCATTTACACTACCCTTGTATCCCCTAGCCCAACTTTTTCTTATGGGGGTGGCCGGGGCTGTGCAAAAGGGCGGCACCTGCCCGTCGAATCACTCCTGGGATCAACCTACGGAGGGTTCTTCGTGTGGGCTCGTGGAACGTTGAGCCTCTCAGACGATCATCGGGCTACTTCTCCTATCGGGCGAGCTCAGTAGGCTGAGGGTGGATATAGTGGGACTCTGAGACGAGGAGGCCTGGCAGTGGCGAGACTAGCAGTGGGGGTTACACCCAAATACTGGTCCGGCATGGGGAATGGTCACCGTGAACGGGGGATCGGGGAACGGGAACGGGGTAGCTATAGGCATCTCCAGCAAATTGCCAGCCGTCATTGTTGAGGTTACGCCGGTTTGATGAGCGTATAATGCGGGTGAGGGGTGAAACACACTCTGGGTTTCATGTTTTCTTGTTGCAGTGGTACGTCCTACCCAGATGCGTAAAACTGAAGAGAAGGAGATGTTCTACACCAAACTCGACTCTGTTTTAGACCAGTGTCCTCCTCGGGCACACTCATTGTCTTGGGCGACTTCAATGCTATACTGGCACCCGTGAGAGATGGCTACGAGTTATGTGTTGGTCCCCATGGCTCCGGTACCAGAAACACCAACAGTTTTCTGCTTCTGAACTTTGCAAGATCCAGAAGGTTGAGAATGCAGGTTCTTGGTATCAGAGGCCAGAGCTGCACCGCTGGACATGGTTATATAATGCCGGAGGGGTAGCTAAGGAGATCGACCGCATTCCCCGTTAGTACTCGTTGGAGGATCCTCCAGAACTGCAGGGTTTTACGGAGTGCTGAGTTTTTTTGGAACAGATCACAGACTTGTTGTTGTACACTTAAGCTTCATGTCAAGTCCAGAAGAATCTCAAGAGGTAACCATACTGTGTTTCATCTTGAGAAACTGAAGGAACCCTTTACATGTGCTCCCTGAGTATGCGGTGGCAGTCTCAAATCGGTTTGATGTGCTCGGTGCTCTCGGGGACCCTGTAGAACTGGTGGGATACCTTCAAACGTGAAACTCTACAGGCTGACAAGGAGTGTTTTTGGGGAGGCCCGAGGTCAAGGCGTGGCTTGTCTCCCACGGAGACGCTGGAAAAAAATCGAGGAGAGTCGCGCTGCCAGGCTGGCTGGGAACCCGGGGCCAGCACAGGGCTCTGTCACGCCGGACTAGAACCCCCTTGGGGAGAGACAAGGGAGGGATGTTCAGGAGTCTCGCTGAGGATTTCGAGGTCATTTGAACGCTAATGACCTCCGGAAAGCCTACCGAGCCCTGAAGAAGCTCCGTTCCAAGTCTCCTTCTCGGGGAGTGCTATTAGAACAGCAGATGGGCGCCTCGTGTCGGACATGGATGGGTAGATGGGTCGTTGGGCTGAGTACTTTGGGCAGTTGTTCACGGTGGACCCTCCCAACTGAGCAGCTTCACACCACTGGGTTACGGGCAGTGGATGCCGATCCTCCATTGACGAAACCGCACCCTCTCTTGACGAAGTCAGAGAGGCTGTAGCAAAGTTGAGGGGTGGAAAGGCAGCTGGTGTTTGTAATATCAGTGCGGAGGGTCCTCAAAGCTGGGGGTGAGACCATGATCCGCGGGTTGCATGCTGTCCTGACTGCCGTTTTGGCAATCAGGTACAATTCCTCCTGAACTTGAAAAGGGGGCTGGTCGTCCCTATCTGGAAAAGGGAAAGGGGACCGTCAGGACTGCAACAATTACTGCGGTATTTCACTTTCTCAGCGTACCAGGGAAGGTGCTTGCCCATCTATTTCTGGGCACGGATTCGCAGTCATCTGGTTTAAGCATCAGAGACCTCAGCAGTCTGGGTTCACGCCTGGTAAGTCAACAACGGACCGTATCCTAGCGCTTCGTGTCCTGGTGGAACGCCGACGTGAGTTTCGACAGGGGATGCTTGCAGCCTATGTTGATCTCAAGAAGGCGTTGACTCAGTGCACGTGAGTCACTTTGGGATCTTCTGCGGGACTTCGAGGGATTCCTGCAAGGACTATTGTTTTGATAACTGGTCTGTATTCTGCGACTGCGAGTGCTGTGAAGTGTGGGGCAGGTGTATCCAGCTTCTTTCCTGTGAATACAGGAGTGAGGCAAGGGTGCGTGCCTGCCCCATCACTTTTCAATGCTTGTATGGACTGGGTATTGGACAAGGTTGTAGATCAAAGTGATTGTGGAGCATCCGTCGGCAACACCAAGATCACTGACTTGTTTTTGCCGATGATGCAGTAATCTTTGCTGAGTCGCTGGAGGTCCTGGTGAGGCTCTCGAGGGGCTGCACGAGGAGGCAAGCCTTTGGACTTGAGGTTCTGGCTCAAAACCAGGTCCAGGTGTTGGGGCTACTAGATGAAGAAGAACAGTCTGTTCATGCGTGTGGCGAGGACATTTGGGTCTTGGAAAGTTTTACATTCCTTGGTAGCGCAGTCCATAATGACGGCGGGTCACGTCAAAAGTCTTTCGCGGATTGGCAAGCCCACGGTGTTATGGACTCGCTCAGCGGGAGTATTTGGCGTTGTCGGTACCTGTGCAGAAGGACAAAGATCGGATCTTAAGTCGCTTGTGATCCCTGTCTTACTCTATGGTTGTGAGGGCATGGACACTAAATAGTGACTTGAAGAGACGAATCAATGCCTTTGGTAATAAGTGTCTTCCCCAGAATAATGGGGTATCGCTGGGGTGATTTCGTGGTCAAATCAGCAATTGCACCGTGAGACTGGGAAACGAAGCCTATTACCTGCATAGTCCGTTTAGCGCCAACTTCGGCTATATGGGCATGTGGCACGCTACCCTGAAACCGATCCTTCCCATCGGGTTGTCTGTAAGAGACAATCCAGCGTGGAGGAGGCCTAGGGGGCGCCCACAAGGCTCGTGGCTGGGGCAAGTTGATGTTTCTTGTCGAGAGCTGCTTGGTATGGGAAAGGAGCTTGCATGGGAAATCGCGCGTGTGACCCCCGAGAGTGGCGTCGTAGGGTGGGCGAGGCGACGCGCCCCCCGGCGTATGCCACCAATGATGATGATGTATCCTCAGTCTATCCCCCAACAATACAAACAGGTATTTTTCTCCAAGCTGGTCCGTCTTCTTCTCACTCGCCCCATATGGAGACCGAAGCAGACGAAGGAAGCAGCGCCAACTGCCTGGCAGGCAGCCCAAGGTCACGTTATGTGGGGAGGAGGTAGAGGAAGTGGATGAAAAGACAAGGCTCCTGCGTTCCTTTTTACACCCACTACCCCCCGCTACCCCTACCCATCATTTTAGCCCAGGGCCCCCCATCGCACCACCAAGCCCAACGGCCCAGCCGCCCACGGCGCAGCCCAGCTCCCCACATGGTGTAGTGGGCTAGCGGGGCCCCGGTTCGAATTCGGGCCAGGGCAAGTCGGCGGCCAGCCCTAACAGCTGTTGCTCCTCCCTTTCCGGATTGATTCATGGGTACCTGGGGAAACGTAAGGGAAGGTAACTGTGGTAACCCGGATGTAAACACAAGGGCCTTGTTGTTCCAGGGGGTAATGGGGTTGTCACCCACCACAGACAGACAGACACAGTCAGTGACACCCACAGACAGTGTCACCCACCTCATAGACAGATGGGTCTCATAGTCGTGGCTCTTGGCCTCCGAAAGATCATCCCACTGGCCTGGGTCTTAAGTTTGATTTGGGATTTACAAGAGTAGAGGGATTTTCAGGTTTTCAGTGGCATTGAAATGTTGTACTCCTACCCGATATTACCCAAACTAGCAAATTCATTTAGGACAACTAAGCCTACAATCGTGTTCATGATACGTTGCTGCATATCATGAGCATAAATTAATCATGGTGAGACTACACCTATTTCAATATGATTAAAGGGAAATATAATAGTGTATATATTATTTTGTCCTACTTTTTTGGCTTTAACTGGCTGTAACTCCGTTAGTTTTGCTCGCATTGAATTTTCAATCACTGGTTCGAAATTGGCACACTTTTCCAATTTTTTTTGGTATGTATCATGTAACGATAAGGAAAAAAAGCTGGTGGTAATAAATGGCCATGAAAGTAAAACTACTGCAAACTAGCGTTGTGAAGGGTGGGCGTCTGATAGCTATGCTGATAAACTGTCTCTCCTGTAGGGAGTGATGTTATTGTCACCACCGCTCTGTCCACGAGTTAATCTTCCTTCATAAGGACATGTTGTGTGTATGTGATATTACAATACATGGTGTAGCAAACAGGGCCCTGATCGAGCTATTCTCGTGTGGTCGTGGTGTATATGATTTATCAATTTATTCCTTACATTGATGCACGCTTTTTGCCACTATCACTTATAGTCCATTCCAGGCATCTAAGTTTCTATTGCGAAAGCTGTACTTGTGTTACTCCTACATCTTTCTTTTCTCAACTTTTCCTTGTGTACCCTCAAATATCCAGACTTGTTCTCCTCTTTCTAGCAGGTTATTTCTGTCAAATTCTTCCAAGCCATTCATCTGTTTATGTTTTGTTTTGTTTTCCTCTTTCCCCTTTTTCTTTTCCAAGGGTTGGCTGTTGGCTTTCCTCCTAGGTTAAGTATTTCAACTAGACACCATCTTGTTGCTGTAACCTTTATAGTATTTCTTTTTTTTTACGTCATTAATTTTGATAAGGGACCACACAAATTCAGGAAACTCTATAGTTAAGGTTTTTATCATTGTGGTGATTATTTGATTCATCATATCCTTATTTATGAAGTGAAAACGCTACCCTTATCTTCAACGATTTATTTTGCATCACTCAATGCTTTATCTATATGTTTCTCTTATGATATATTATCTTATGTGTGTGGGTATGCATCGATGTATCTATTAATTTAAAGCATATGGTCCCTGAGCTAAACTCATTAGGTTCTTGCTCCGAATCTGTATTATTATTATTACCTATCTTAACTTGTTGCTCCCTTCTTGCAACTATATATATTTTGCAATAAATTCCATACATCTAATCTTCTTTGGAGAAAGCTGTTCTTGTGTTATTTAAGGATCATGTTTTTTCTTCTAAGTTTTGTTCTTGTGTCCCTTTGAAAATGCGGCATCTTTTTCATCTCTTGATGGTAGGTCATTTATGTGTGTGTGTGTGTGTGTGTGTGTGTGTGTGTGTGTGTGTGTGTGTGTGTGTGTGTGTGTGTGTGTGTGTGTGTGTGTGTGTGTGTGTGTGTGTGTGTGTGTGTGTGTGTGTGCGTGTGTGTGCGTGTGTGCGTGCGTGCGTGCGTGTGTGTGTGTGTGTGTGTGTGTGTGTGTGGTGTGTGTGTGTGTGTGTCAATTTTCACACATCTCCCTGACCCTGAAGTTCCTCATTCTATCAAATCAAATATAACCCGTAATAGTATTTTGATCAAAGGTAGGCTTGAAGGTATAAGAAAAACAAAATGCCCACTCAGGATGCTAGTTCCTGAAAAAAGTTAATAGAGGGAGAGGTTCCAGGAAGGAATATCAATTTGGTTTAGAAAGTATCTAGAACTCTATAGATACTTCTCGCTATGAAGAGCTTGAAATAGGAAACTGGGGGAAACAATCATGAACGTAGGTTCAAGGTTTACATGCGAAAGGGATAAAGGAATGAAAATACTGGTAAATGTTTGCAGAGCAGACCAAATAAGAATGAGAAGGAGTAGAAGTCTTGTGCAGGGAGGCTGCGGGAGTGGGAGAGGTATGCAGCTAGCAAGTTTTTAGGTTAATGTATTGGTGGCCCCAGGTAACGCTATCCACACATATACTGTGTGTGGATTCTGCAGGAGCATTGTGCAGGTAAAGTGGCTACAGCAAAGCCTTCCAAAAGTAACTATCAATCCATCCAGTACATCGCAATTAAAGACAAAATATTGATTATAATTTTAAGGCGCCGCAACTGCGGGGTTATTGACGCCTGCTTACATAAGATACATGAAAAGTAAAACTAAAAAACTAAATTTAAGATAGATAAAAATATTCAAAAGAACAAGAGTACATTAAAAACAATAATAAGTGAATATTAAAAACATCATATCTTGTTGAGAAGGCCAGCCTTCTCAATAAAGGTATGGACTTCATGTCCCGGAGAGAAAAATCTCTCTCCCAATGCCAGGGAGAGACGGTAGGCACCGTCCGACCCGCGACACCGGGACAAAAATTGCACACGTAGGTCCCCAAGACTGGGACACTCGACTAGCAAGTGCCGCACAGTTAAGGGGACCAAACAATCATCACAGTAAGGAGGGTGGCCCCCCTCCATGAGGAACCCATGAGTATATAGTGTGACCAATACGCAATCGTGCCAAGGCAGTCTCCCATCTCCGGGAGAGACCGCAGTAGCTCCAGTCCTCGATACTTTGGCGGATGGTGCGCAGTTTATTTTGCCCTATAGTAATCCAACGTTCCTGCCAACTGTTGTGAACTTATCTATGGATTGCCGAGCGCAGGTCCGTAGCCGGCACTGCAAAATGTGATAGAGCTGGTCTTCTAGCTGCAGCTTTTGCCAAGGCATCAGCTTCCTCATTACCGGCAACACCTACATGTGCCGGTACCCAACAAAAGCTGACCGTCCGGCCTCGCCTCTTGAGCAGATAAAGCCATTCCAGGATGGCATTGACCAGCGGATGGGGAGAGTTAAAATGGACCAATTTACTCACACCTAAAACACGGAGTATTATAAAGCTTTGGGTGCAATATAGGCTACATATCACTGTACTCATATTCTTTTTGCTGAGAAATGCACCATAAATGAAATATATGGCCTTTTTGGGGCCAAAATATCACAACACGGCGGAACGCGCTGTCATTGGTCGTGACGTAGTAACTGCAAACTCAGATCTCGCCTGATCAGCTGATCGGCTTGTTTTGGCTCAGCAAACCGCAAATTATAGTTTTATTTTACTAACCTAACTAACTTGCATTACCCCTACTACCGCAAGATGACCAGTAATCCTCCTTCAAGTGATGTAGTAGGTATTCACTGTGTTTGTGAATATGTAAGTTGTAGTTTATAAGGAAAACGTGGATAGACAGAGATAAGTGGCCCGTGACACCTGACAAGTGACGACTTCTGGGATCGGCATTCCTTATAAGGAGCTTAAATGAAACTGCAATGACATGTAAAGCTAGACAGATAGACGAACTCATAGAGGAACAGGTAGAAATGTATGGTTAGTAAAGGTGTAGTGGTGAGTAGAGTGACGAAGGGTGTATGTTTTGCTTATGTGGGGAAAGAAAGCCATACATTTCTACCTGTTCCTCTATGAGTTCGTCTATCTGTCTAGCTTTACATGTCATTGCAGTTTCATTTAAGCTCCTTATAAGGAATGCCGATCCCAGAAGTCGTCACTTGTCAGGTGTCACGGGCCACTTATCTCTGTCTATCCACTTTTTCCTTATAAACTACAACTTACATATTCACAAACACAGTGAATACCTACTACATCACTTGAAGGAGGATTACTGGTCATCTTGCGGTAGTAGGGGTAATGCAAGTTGGTGTATTAGTAGGTAGTACATAATAGTAGCGGCCGCTTGACAGCTGTTTTGCTCTGTTTGTCTAAGCTAGTGCGTCACAACATGGAGCCAGTCGTTTCTAGAGCGTATACATTTCTGCACTTAAATTGGCTGTATCATCAAAAATACTGTTCACATAGAAAAATCAACATCACTGCCCAACTATATGAGGCTTGAAGATGTCAAATCAATCCTTACCTCAAGTAGAGTAAATTGGTCCATTACACAGTGATTGAAGTGCACTACAAGAATCACAAAAAATTGTAAAAGAGACATTCGGAAGAGTAAGAATAGCCATGAGAGCATATAAAATAGCAATATCTCGCAGTTAAAAACAGATGAAAACACTGGGAAGGCTGACGCTTTGTTAAAACGATGGAATACGACACCAGATATCCAACTCTTCGTATGATTTGGAAACCATCAGTAAAGACAGGGGACCGACACTCTGATGTGTGCACTAGGGTCTAAAACTGGGGCACGCTCAGGCCTGAGGAGAAAGGGACCCTTTTGAGAGCGGGAAGGCTTTTGAAGAAGGACACTTCTGGGAGAAGCCATGGACCGACTGCGTAGGCTATGCGGGCAGATCCGTAAAGCAGGGAAGATAGCGTCTCCCATAATAGCTGTCAATCCGGAAAACCAAGGGGCTTTGGTAAGATTCTTCGCCCATGGTAAAGTTGCGATCCCTGAATCACAAGACACAGACGTGGAAGTATTGAATCAGGGAGCGTTGGAGGCGATACCAACATCTTAACATGAGGGATGGCGTTGAAAGATCTAATTGGAGGACACCAGCACTCCACCAATAGACTTGGGATGGGAGACGACCTGAACGCCCCGGTTGCCAGGACGGGGACACCAGCATGAGTACCGAATCAGCATCCGCAGTCGAGTGGAGTGGCAGAGGAAGTCATTCACATCCATATCAAGCTTCGAAAGGATAAGTGAGCGGTGAAGATAGAGGAGTGTAGCGCGATCAGCTCCCCAGCTGGTGTGACGAGAAGGACTTTCATTAGATCCATGGTCGGAGACAGCAGTCTTGAAGAGCACGAAGGTGAGGTACACAAGTCAGGTCTATTGTCAAAAATGAGTCCTACAAACCGGGTCTATTCCCTACATGGTTATTCTCTTATCGTAAAGATACAGGTCTGGGTGGGATGAATCCCACGGGTTCTGCCAAAAATGAAACCGCCTACAGTCTCGTTGGAGAAAACCTGAACCTACGATTGTCGTCCCATTCACAAACTTTATCAATAGCAAGTTAAGTTTCCTCGGCAAACCGACATCCTGGAAAGCAGCAAAAGAGATGGATAAATCATCCACGTATAATGTCTAACAATCCCCCTCTGGCAGTACATCGACAATACCATGATGGCCACAGCGAACAGAGATACTCTCAAGGACGCTACCTTGGGGGATGCACCTGGAAGCGGGTTGTTCAGAAGACAGTATGTTGCCAACTCGACTCTAAGAAACCCGGTTGGCTAGGAATCTCTAAAGGAACACAGGCAAAACGACCTCTTAGCCCAAACTCATACAGGAGATTGCAATATACCGTGTCTCCAAGCCGTGTCGTAAGCCTTTTTAAAGGTCGAAAATATGGTCACATGGTGTTGTCGAGAGGTGAATGCAACCCGCATATGGATGGCTGTAAGGAAAGAAGCACTTCCGTAGTTGATTGATGCGTACGGAATCCACACTGAGAAACGGCGAGAAAAAGTTTTCCCGTTCCAAAAACCATACAAGTCGGACATTACATTTTTGCGAATAACTTACACACAAAGAAATTAGGGATATGGGTCGGAAATTCGTCCCCGGTGTGAGTGGTCACTTCCAGGATTCGGGATGCGGATCACACCGCATACCCCAGATACTTGGGAAGGTTCCTTCAATCCAGATCCTATTATAGATGCAAACAAAGAAATCTAGAGCCTCATCTTTTAGATACAGAGCACGCTATGGTACATCATCTGGCCTGGGGAAGTGTCAGCGCAAACCTTCATGGCTTGACATAGTCCACGAGGTGTAAAAGACATTGTAATGATTCCCCGCATCTGGAATGAAAAATCTATGCCTCTCTGTTCTTGTCGCAGTCCGTCCCTAGCATGGGAGACGCAAGCTCTGTCTGCGCCACTGAACAAAATGGGAAGCCACATTTCTCTGTACATTCAAGGGATCTGCCACAAGGGTCATATAATCGAAGAAAACTGGAGGGGAGGATGGGAGAAACTTCCCCTTCATTTTCCCACTCTTTGCTCAAACTTTCGACACCGGGGTAGATGCACAGATCGTACCTAATTATAAGCCCTCAAGAGGAGTGACAAGCGATCTTTCCATAACCCGTCGGTATCTAGGCTCTTGACCTGTGGAAAGATATTTTTAGGTTACCTGAAGTGGCCGCGAGATGTATTGCGTCTCAGACGGCGGGAGTGACTCCTCTCTGCGTTACAGTCCTGAGTACACCACGGAACAGGTCGGCGAGAAGAAAGATCCAGGATGTGGCGGGGGATGCTCAGCGAGGGCTGCAAAATGGATTCGAGGACACAAAGTAATGTACGGCTTATCTATTGTGGAAAGTCATCTATATGAGTTCAAAAACACAATCCTTTTGAAAGCCCTCCCAGTCTGCACGAGAGAGGCACCATTCTGGGAGACATCGGGAAGGGGGCGAGGACACTGCTTTAAGTAGTATGGGATAATGGGCACTTCCCGAAGAGAATCGGCCACTCCCAGAGAAGTCGAGGGCGACTGTGGACTGCAGAGTGATAGGTCAATAGCAGTCAATGTTCCAGTCTGCGAATGCGAAATGTGTTTGTTCTCCCGTGTTTAATCTATTTAAGTTGTTCGCCATCTATAAGAGTTAAGAAGAGAATCCACCGCGACGATTTCGGGTGAATCTCCCCACAGAAAATGGCCGCCCATTCATGTCTCAAGGAGAAAAAATGGAAGTGGTAGGAAGCTGGCGGATAAGATCCTCAAGCTAATGGAGAGGTATGTCGTCATTTGGAGGCGATATATTGAGCAAACAGTTGTAAGTCTTGTGCAGATGGATACGGACCTGCTACAGCCTGCAAGAATGATTGCGCGGGATGACAGTTAAGGGACATCCCGACGATGGTAAAGGCCACAAACCACCACTAAGCCCACCACCTGCTGGAGTGGTGTGTGGACAGGTATAAAAACCTGTCGGGCAGAGACACCTTCCCTGCCCTAATCATTGTTTTCTTGTAAACAGATAATTTGCTGGGTTCTCCAACTCGTTGATGAGAAGGACTAGTTCTTCCCAATTTTGCACGTAATCCACGAATATCCATGGGAGGATTGAAGATGTTAATTCGTGCGTGAAGTGGATGCAGTAGAAGCCTTACGGCTTGTAGGACGCTGGCCATTGAAGCCCAGCATCTTTTTTCTGTGTTGTAGAAGATGGTAAATACTTTTCTGTCCACATTCCCAGATGTCGGTTGGCGTTTGCGTATATCCGGGCGGTGAAATCGGGGTTTCATACCGAGGGTACCCGCGGCAGTAGTAGGAGACGTATTTCCCACCAAAGCAATGTCGATTACTGACAGATGATTTACTACTCTAGGTTTACTGATACGCTCCCGACGATGGGTCTTGAAGATTGCTTTTCAGCATGGCTATCAAAACAAAAAAACTGCGTGGGTGTCCATAGGTTGTGAGACACCTTCGCCATCCAGCTGATGTAGAGCTGTGTCGCCTGAGCCGCTGCCAGGCGAGTGGTAACAGGGGCATTGATATTAGGAGTACGGCTCAGTACTTCCCAAAAACCTATCAGTAGGTGTATCTTTACGCAAGTCCATGAGGCTCCTGCTCAGCAATGGAAGATTTTAGGCCGGAGGGAAGCCCATGACTCTAAGGACTCATGGAAAACTGCGAGTTCGCTTCTGAGGACTCCTTATTAGGATGCGTTTTGGAGCCTCTAGAGGAGGAGTCACTATTGTCATTTTTCCCGTGTTCCGGGCATGCAATACACGATAGGTGGTTGGAGCTCATTATGAGAAGAGTCAGCAGACTCCACAGAATCACAGGTCAGTAGCGAGAATTATTCTTCAGGGCTAGATGGATTAGGTTTAAGAGGGAATGTGGGGTGGAAACTGCAGCAGGCTTGATTAGAGAGTCTTCGAAAAAGCAGACAGCCATCCCCACGGATGCGTAAGGTCCTGTTCCTCCCCCGCCTGCTTGTCTGTGGGAAAAGTCTCTTCTGGCGCTCCCACAGACTGATAAATTGGGAGTTGGGCCAAAATAAAGGATGTCTTCTTCTAATTTGTAAGTCCCACACTGTCCGGGAACTCGGTGGAGTGATCGGACACGGCAGTGGAAGCAGTAGGGAGTTGACGTTACGTCAGCTGTGGCGATTGGGCACACAACGCCGAGCCTCGACCACAGCGAGGAGGGGGATTACAATTTTTTTGCCGTGCCAAAGCTGTAGACTCATAGCACTGCATGAGCGCCGATGAAGGCTTTTATCTTTAGAGACTGGGGACACATCCTTGAGGAATCGGGGAGGAGACGTGATCCGTCAGAAAGTTCATAATGATCATGGTTTTGCTCCTCTGACCTTATAGACCTGTTGACTTTTTCCGGGCAAATGTTTAGTATTTCTGCCTCCGAAAGCTCAAAAAGGTCGTAGTTGTAGACTACGCCTTTGCTGGCGTATTGACTTTTGGATGAGGTTTGATGGTATCAAAAATGCTCGTCATCGGTGATGGGTCATGTGGAAGAGCATCCGAGCCTGAGTAAGGTCCTGGCTTGCGGATTAGAACCCCCCTGCCCTGCCTTTTCAGGTGGCCTTCCGGGATAATTCAATTTCTTTCTTCTAAACTACGCGAGCAAGGAAAAATTGCCACCTTTCTTATAATAAGCCACGTACAAAGTAGGGGTAAAGCTGTGGCGGACAGGTGGAGTAGATGTTGTAGTTTCCTCAAAAGTGCTTGGGGATGTAGTCTCAGGGCCGTCTCCTCAACATTTACAGAGCGAATGAGGTTCGGCTCATGTAATGGTCTAGCTCCAATTTCCATCTTGTGGCTTCCTCATAAGCAGAGCGAAGGCATCACTGTGCGCAGCAAAATTTATGTAGAACCTATTTGTTTCGTCAGTCATCAAAATAAGTCGGGATGCGGCGAACCACACATAGCCTTGAAAAATTATCATGTTATTGCTTGTAAGTCAAGGCCGGGACACGTTGGACAGAAGCAAGGGGTCCAAACGTAGAAGTGCACCTAGGGGCCAGGCTCGTCTCTCAAATCCCTGTCTGGTCCCTTAAATGGGGACCGCCAGACCGTGGAGCTGAGGATGAAGGGTCGGCTGCCCGCTCGTGCCACGTCGGGCATGGAAAGGCGCCAGGAGTGGCACTGTATGTGAGGGATCCAATGGGAGATGTCGAGGGAAAAGCGGGCACGCATGGAGAAGAGGCAGGCCGGGGTAAATTTTAGGTTGATACATAAAACAAAATCTACGTCACTTCCCCACGCCCCCACCCACCCGGAGCCCAACAAGGGGAAGCTGTCTGTTGGGGGAAGGGACTCACCCAAAGCTCCAGGGGTATATCGGGAAGGATACGCTTCGGTTGCCTAGTGTGTGGTGTTCAAGCGGGGACCGATGCGGTTGTTGCCCACCAGGCAACCTCCGCTTGGCCCTAGCCAACGCTATGACCATCCGATTGATCCAGCGGGGCCACACTGGACTCCCGTCCTCACCCCAACCCCCCTAGCCAATAGGAGCGTGTGGGCCCACCGAAGGGAAAACTACAATCCGCCCCAATGTGGACTCAACTAACAGATATTGAGGGCGCGCGGGGGGAATTATACCGGACGCCATGCACGGCAAACACGTGGGGAGAGCGGAGCGTGGAAGTTTAAAAAGGAAGAAGAAAGCGTTAAGATGGAAGAGAAGGGTCGCACCGGGCTAGAATCGCCCTAAGAAAGGAGAGAAAGGGGGAGGAAGTATAAAGGCGACATCCCACCGGAAAGGCTCCACCTTTCCAGTGGAATCGAAGGGGGAGCGCTTGGTCCCCGAGGGCCGCGGCAACCGAACCCAATCAATGGCAGGAGGCCGCCAGAGTTAGGTGGCGCCGTCGACCACGCTCAAGCCCCGCCACCCAGACAAGGTTGACTCCCCACAGCGGGGGTATTAAAGGAATTGCAAGGAGGTTGTTAAGAAGTCGTTAGTGCACATTTTTAGGAAATCGGTTGAGATAGGCGATGTGCCGTTATTGTGGAGGAAAGGAAATGTTGTTCCCATATTTAGGGGAGGCGGTAGCGGAGTGGTTAGCGTCTCCGACTCGCGTTCTCGGTGACCCGAGTTCGATCCCCGAAGAAAACCAAAACCTGTCTGCACCGTCGAGTGGTCTAAGAACACCCACATGCCCTGCCTATCAACTCTACCTTCGATTGCGAGTGCATCGGAGGACACACGGGGGCGGCATGAGCCTCTAATCACAGGTGTCACTATAGGCCGGGTTCACACGAGACACTTTTTAATGGTCAGTGGCCGCCACAAAAAGTGCGCGCAACAAAAAATGGTCGCCACGAAAAGTGGTGAGTAGATGCACCTTACACACGAGCCACTCGGTTGCGGCCACTGATGAGGTCAGTGTCATCATGGATCACCAAGTACTTTGGACCACCGATACCAAGTACTTTGCTTGAAGTATCGGTTATTATGAGTAACTACCTTGCATAAAAAATATAAAATATGTTTAGTAAACACGTCGTGTCTGTAGTCATATGGCGGCAAGTGGCAGGCGGCAGCTCAATACTCATCTCTCTCCACACTGATAGTACATGCAATACACAAGGCATAAGCCCCCCCCACAAACACAAACGAAAATATGATAGGTTCAGTAATTCTTGGTCACTTACCAAACGGTATTTCAGTATCGTAGCAAAAGTCAACCATCCCACTCATTTTGAAATTACCGCCGCAAACACAAAAAACACTCACGTAGGGAGTTGCCTGGCGTAAAAAATGTATTTGGTATGTTACATTTTTTTACCTTCTTGTATATTTTCACAAATATTTTGCGTATGCTTCTTGAGTGCTCATAATACTCGATATTTCCTTATATCTAGAGAAATCTGCATACCCAAAATTAACCTAACGTAACCAAATTTAACCTAACCTAGCTGGGGGCTTGACCCACCGATAACCTAACCTAAGCTAACCTAACCAAAGCTAACCTAATCAAATCTAATCTAACCTAACCAAATCTAACTTATCCTAGCCTAACCAAATCTAACCTAACCTCCTAGCGAGGGTTTGGGAGGGGGTTCTCGACCCTTCGGTCATCATTCTGTGAAGATCGTCAGCTTCACACGTCTCTGGACTCAGAAGAAATCCAATACATTTTCCCTAGATCTAGGGAGTTTTTTGAACACCCCTAACTCAACAATTATGTGGTTGCAATGCATATTTTGTACCACAGCCAAATATCCCGCATTCCCCCAGGTCCCCAAGCCTGATTTGTGGGAGAGGGGGAGTATGGGCAAACACTAGAATAATACCCGACGCCTGTTGTAGGTGTTATAATTACTCCTTATGATAAGAACGAAACGTTCAGTAAAACCACCACCGATCGTGTATTGGTTTAAACTGCACATATAGCCGGTTTATGGAACTGTCGCCGATATAAACTCGCCGAAACACCAACCAATAACTCTTGCCGACATTGGAACACTCGCCGACGTGGACATTTTCGGCGACAGTTCCACTGGTAAGGACCGTTCATTAACCTAACCTGGATATTGGTCAACTAGCCAACATAACATAACCACATCAAGATCAAGATCATTAATTCACGATCAAGAACTAGAACTGTCGCCAGAAATAGGAACACTCGCCGACAGGAAAAAATTGGAAAATCCGCCGACGTCGGCGAGAATTCCTATCGACGACAGTTCCAGGTACCATATAGCCAACCCTTTCACACTCGTTTTGCAGACCTATAAATAACAGTAGAAAGGTGAAAAATACTTTAATTCAGACCAACTGGTCATGTTATACATAGTACACAAATATTAGCCAAATTCTCTACTTTTTCTCCTTGACAGATAAAAAGACAAAGAATCATTGCATATGTGTAGAATCACACATGGACACTCATAGCAGGCTATTTTGTTGTGTTTTTCAGCAAAAGTCATGATTTTTTTTAATAGATTACCTCGTATCAGGTGACAGGCGTGCAAAACGAACCTTTATGATGCACAATAATGATAAATAAGCTTTTGAGACATCATTTACTACAATTATGGAGGTATGATACATGAACTTTAAATAAAATGTGTTTGTAAACAAAAGCACGTGTAAGCCCAACACTCCTGATGTAAGCGTGGAGCTGATTGGCTGTTGCGCGACACGAGACCCCTCTGGTGGCTACCAGTGGCAATGGACCTCGTAGCTTACTAGGTGCTTACAATATCGTTGCCGAATACAGTTTTGCCATCTCTCGTAGCGGTCTAGTAACTTCGACCTCGTAACAGGGTATCGCTGGTAAGTTTGCTGAATCCGGCCCAATAGCAACAATCACACAATCAATCAACAATCAATAGCATCCACACAATAGCAATTTTCGTCCTTGTCCTCTTGATAACTGCTTCGTCCGTCCTCTCTTGGCGCTGGATTATGCAGGAACTGCAATGTAGTTTTATCTCTCCTCAGAGTAGTTATTATTTTATGGTTGATAACTCTTGTTGTAAAGGTATGAATATACGTGTGAATGAGCAGTGGTTGCTACAAGGACAGAGATGCTGATTCACGGTATTCACCGCGAGGTCGTATGACGTCAACATAAACAATCTTCCTCTCACTCTCTTGACTTCAGTTTGTCTATCAAGCTTTGTTCACTTGCTCAGTGTTTGTTTCACAGTATATCGTCTGTTTCGCTCTCCTCACTTCTCGTTAATTATATAAAGGTACTTATCGTTACCAATGCCACCATTAATATGTTACCCTTTTCTAGCTTGTTTTTTAAGGGTAACTGGGTTCAATCCATTAACATGTAGCGTCTATGACCTGTAGGGATTGATTGCCAAGGTGTGGTATGGGTAATAAAAAGTAGTCGAGCGGTTTCTTTTAGGCTTGTTAATATATAAGTACCAGTAACGAGGAATACAATATACAGTTATGTAAAATATGTACAATGTGAGGAAGGGCGACTAGTCACGGGTTCCATCGGCTAAGGAAAATTAAGTCTTAAGACCGGTCTGAACCATTCAGTGACAACAGCGTGTAACCCACAGGTTACTCAGAGGGAACGTGTACATGAGTGAAGCGTTGCCCTCTCTTCTCTGCTCCTTCCTTCCGTTCGACATCTTATATAGGGGAGGTTTCCTTATGTTGACAGGTGCTTACACATGCTTGAATGTGTAATGCTTATCAACTGTCATAAGTGGCAAGCAGCTATGTTGTCGCTCTTCTTAATGGGTGGTAAACAGGCGGGTGGTGATGACACAGCATAGACACAGTTGTTTTCACCTTCCTTGGTGAAATCGCAGTTTATCAACTGCGATAAGTGGCAATCAATGTGTTGTCGCTCCTCCTTTCGTGCCACAGTGCCTTCTGGTCAAAAACATACTACTCTCCTGACCACTGTCTGTTAACATAGGAATGATTATACACATACAAATATCTCTACCTATTCAGTACCCTAATAATGATACTAAATTATAATTTCCTTATACACTGTGATTGCCTTATATTCGTACTGGACAAGTATTAACAGTAACATATATCCTATTCTGCTTAACTAACCTATCACTACAATACAAAAACACAAATTCATTCAAAAGCAATTCAGTTCACAATAAAAGGTGTTTTAAAGAACAAAAAGAACAATAATTTTACCAGTAAGAGGCCCAAAAAAGCATTTCAATAGCCCATCCTCCCGAAAAGAAATTATTGAATTAATTATATCATTATATGACAACGCGGCAATATCTCGGAATAAAAAGAAGAAAAATTTATGGTGACTTTTAATATGGAAAGAACCGCATATTCACCATTATTCGCTGTAAAAGCAGGAACTCCACTGTCCTCTATGAGTCTCTGTCCTGCATGGATGTCAAAAGATTATGCCGGGGAGTGTGGTACGAGGTGTGGCAAACGACCTTGAAAACATGTCAGGATTTCGCGGCATACCTTCTCGTCCCGCTACATCGCATTGAGTAAAGATTAAAAACCAAGCAAAGACTGGTAATTAAGGTAGATGCAATCAGTGAGAATACCTAAAAGCACAATCACAATGTTCAGAACTCTAGTAAAATGAATAGCCTGTTGTGCAAGGTCTCGGACATTAGTTTCAATAATTTCGCGCGTTTTACTGTTAATGCTAAAAACATTTCGGTAAGTAGCCGCAATAGTAACCTGTCGATTATAGTGCTCCAGCAAGCCTTGGGCATATTCATCCATAGCTGTCCATGTTAGAACAAATAAATTCTACTGAAAGCATTGACAAGGCTTCGCTTGGTTCGGGCATGCACGGATGGAGCCCAATAATCAGGAACTAAATTTCAAACAAATCTATATAAAAAAATATTGCAAATTTTGCAATATTTTTGAAAATTAGATTGCTATTAAAGGTATTGTTCGCTCACAATAAGGGGAATGTAGGAATGTGTATAATATAATTATAATGGTAATTGGTATTAATTAAGGTAATTTACGTAAATGATAAGTATGGCATATGAGAAACTAACATTCCAGGGGTATTAACCATTTGCACCTTTAGCACTTATTAGCACCTTAATTGAAACGGGTGTCTTGGGGGGCCGTCCCTTAGATTTTCCCCCGGGGGCC
>JACEEZ010025613.1:11427-31427 GCA_016584305.1 Chionoecetes opilio | reverse complement strand
ATCGATTCACCTCTTCAAATCGTTGTTTAGTGTCCATGTATAACAACCATAGAGTAAGACAGGAATCACAAGCGACTTGAAGATCCGGATCCTTGTCCTCCTGCACAGGTACCGACAACGCCAAATACTCCCGCTGAGCGAGTCCATAACACCGTGGGCTATGCCAATCCGCCGTAAGACCTTTTCAGGCGGCCGCGCGCCATCATTATGGACTGCGCTATCAAGGTATGTAAAACTTTCCAAGATTTAAATGTCGACGCCGCACGCATGAACAGACTGCACTGTTTCATCTTGTAAGCCTCCAAAAATATTGACCTTGGTCTTGGTCTTGGTCTTGGTCTTGAGCCAGGAGACCTCAAGTCCCAAATGCTTTGCCTCCTCGTGCAGCGCCTCGACACCCATCACCAGGACTTTCAGCGACTCAGCTACCGCTTCCCTCCAAAGCATTGGAGGTGACTTGTGACTGTGAATTCCCAGCAGACGAGGTGCGGGCAGCGTGGCCCTCGGGACTCGTGATACATGATAGGTGAAGCATGTGTGGTGCTGTGCTCGGGCTTGCTGCAGGTTTAGGCCTGGATTTCTGAGTAAAGTTCACACCACGTTTGTGTTGTTTGGCAACAGTCTTAAAGTAATCATCCAGACCATTTCATCATTCCTGATTTCATGTAATTAGAGTATAGCCATTATCGAGTGTATCAACAATATGTTGTCACTTTTTGTATCCAGTCAGCCGTTTTTTAATAATCCGCAATCAAATTCTGTAAATTCCCCGAGCTTCGAAAACGGTGCTGTCAATTGGCAGACGATGCGCCACGGCTCAGTGACATCACTGTAGGTGGACTCCTTTTCCCGTGCTAATCCTGAAACACGTAAACGCAAGAGATAAATATAGTACTTGAAAAATTTAGGGTGTTTCTGATAGATTTTTTTTACGATATGGTATACATTTTGTAAATCATCAAATACATGTTGTTTTGTCATCTTGTAGCGGCCTTTCTCGTAAAGAGGCAACCCAGTTGAACGGCAAAGGTATCCCGAGGCAGTACGAGTATGAGCGAGTATGGCCATCTCGGTCACTCGCTCGAATCTTGTTATATAGGTAGCTATGTCCTCATCTTCCTTATAAGATGGTAAACTCGGCCTGGAGACAGGATTAGATGGTAAATGGACCGAGGGCTTACCTTGAGCAGCGATTTCAGTCAGTTTAATTTTGTTCTCTCTCTCTCTGCTTGTACTTGTTTTTCTTCTCTCTGCTTGTCTTTCATCTCTCACTATCTTTTGTTGCTCCTGGATCCAACGGGCGATCTCTGATCCTGATAGACCGAGGGCCTCGCCTTGTTCCTTCAAAGCATCGAAGGAAGACATGGTAACACAGACAATAAACACAAAAATAACAACAATATATAACCCAAAAAACCCAAAAGAAATATCTATAATAATATAAGCGAAAGTGTGTCTGTGTGTGTGTGTGTGTGTCCGCGATAGGTGCCGCCCCCAGTGCCCCAATCCCATCATATGGCACAGTTTTGGAACCAGGTCGACCAGGGAACATTTTAAGCCCACTTATGGGATGATCCGATAACTTTTTTTCTCGTTTTTTTAGCAGCCTATTCGCAAGAATTGTGAAAAAAAAGTGGGTTGCGAGAATTGAGGAAACCTTGATGTAGGGTGATGGGTAATGGGTGAGTGAATGGGTGGGGTGATGGGTAATGGGTGTGGGGTGATGGGTGAGTGAATGGGTGGGGGGTGATGGGTGATGGGTGAGGGAATAGGTGGGGGGTGATGGGTAATGGGCGAGTGAATGGGTGTGTGGTGATGGGTAATGGGTGGTGGGTGATGGGTAATGGGTGAGTGAATGGGTGGGGGGGATGGGTAATGGGTGAGTGAATGGGTTGGGGGTGATGTGAATGGGTTGGCGTTAATACATACATTTCTACATCCATGATTTCAGGAAAGCTAGAAAGGGCTATCTGGAGAGTCTGTGTTTGGTGGGCCGAAGGTCCACCAATAGCCCTCCGCAGGAGCTACACAATAAAATAGACAACACCTAAATTGAATTAAATCCCAAAACAAAAAGCTCTCGGAACGTTGTTCCTGGGCTGAAGGCAACAACGGCGCGCGGCAGCAACTTGCAAACAATAGCCCACAATCTTAAGAAAGGTGATAAGTTAATTGATAACGTATCCTGGCAGGGTCGCCAATTATGTCAGGGCCGAGGTGGTTATCAATTAATATTACCAACCCTAAGAAATGTGGGGGAAGAAAAATCAAGGAGTATGATTACGCCGAATATATTTACACAACAAAACAAGTAATAAATGGCTATCCGCCAAACATGTCACTAGACAACAACTGCAGATGCAGGGGTAATGTCACCCTTGGAACTCCCTGGAACGCAGCGTTGAAGAGAGGTGGACTGCAGCGGCAATCGTCAGCACCATAGAGTAACTCTTCATACAGCTGGGGAGCGTTGAATGGTTGCGGGACAGGGAACGGCCAACTGTAAGGAAGCCCACGTCTTCAGGATGGTCTTCTAGAGATGATAACAGCAGCTTGGTAGTAGAGGAGGTGTTGCTGGAGGGGAGAGCTATGGCTGTCTGTATTAATCGTGGCGGCGAGGCTCGGATATCAACTTGCGTAGAGTACCCCCCTTACCCTGGGAGAGGGGCTAGAAGTGTTGACGTGGAGAGTCGAGTAGCGGCGCTTGAAGCTCCGAAGCACGCCGCACAGCGAAGGTGAAAGTGGTAATCACCGTTACCGGGACGATGGAGGTGTAGTTCAGGTGCAGTTCCTCACAGTGACATATTATAATCCAGCGATCACTTAAGCTTCACCCCTATGTGACGTCACAAGCTTGAACAACGGTGATTTGCAAGAGATCCCCCATACCACATAATATTCCAGAGAACGGTAGTATGCGGCCCGGATATAGGCGAGATAAGCCTTAAGACGATTATATCATGCATTTACATGTATAGTTTAATACTTTGGCTGACGAAGACAAAAGAGAGAGAGAGAGAGAGAGAGAGAGAGAGAGAGAGAGAGAGAGAGAGAGAGAGAGAGAGAGAGAGAGAGAGAGAGAGAGAGAGAGAGAGAGAGAGAGAGAGAGAGAGAGAGAGAGAGAGAGAGAGAGAGAGAAACCCGCCGCCATTGGATTAACAAACTCTCTGTGGAAAGAAGAAGATTTATAGGTGTAGTCCTGAAGATGCAGGGATGGGACGAAAGGGAATGGGGGAGTAAGGTGTATACGACACATGCTTATTGGAAAATACGCAAAGGCAAAAGAAGGAAATGACCAGAGCTCCGATTGTAAAGGGAATCGTATTGATGATCAGGTTTTCTCATTAGTTCGTTCAATTTTCCTGAAAGTAATCTTCCAAACCCATTTTTTCTTTGCATAACTATGTTGAATGTTCATTCAAAACACCTAATCCACAAAAAAATATTCATTTCCACGCCTTATTTCCGTAAAAACACGACTTTTGTAAAAAAGCGCGTGAATTTTTTTTTTCATCCCTCCAACAGCCCCGCGAATATTATTGATGACGTCACTGAAGGTGTTCACCGAGAGAGAGAGAGAGAGAGTGAGAGAGAGAGAGAGAGAGAGAGAGGAGAGAGAGAGGAGAGAGAGGAGAGAGAGAGAGAGAGAGAGAGAGAGAGAGAGAGAGAGAGAGAGAGAGATGCTGGAGTCCTTCAAGAATCTGCTATTATTCTTTCTACATCATCCCCAACACCCACCCACCTCCCACAACACCCACCCCTGTTCCTACCCACATCCCCACTACCAACACCCATATCCCTTCTCCCACCCACATCCCCCAACATCCACCTCCGTTCTCACCCACCACCCATCCTCTTCCCCCACCACCAACATCCACCCCTTCCCCCACCACCAAATCCATCCCCTTTCCCCACCACCAAACATCCACCCACTTCCCCACCACCAACATCCATCCCTTTCCCCCACTTCCCCCACCACTAACACCCACCTCTTCCCCCACCACTAACTCCCATCCCCTTCCCCCACCACCAACACCCACCCCCATTTCCCTACCTTCATCCCAACGCACCAACGTCCGTCCGACGCACCAACATGTTTTTGCACATTTCTCGCCTATTGGTCTGATGCGTGTGCAAACTTCTCTGGAAAGGCACAGCTTTCTTGCTGCACCCATTAAGGATGAATGTGTATACCATATCGCAAAAACAATCCATCAGAAACACCCCAAATTTTTCAAGTACTATGTTTATTGCCTAGGTTTACGTGTATTTCTATAAACGCGGGAGAGAGAAAATGCCTGGGATGACGTCACCGAGGCATGGTGCTGTCGTCTGCCAGTTGCCAGCAGCGTTTTCGAAGCTCGGGGAATTTACAGATTTTGTTTGCGGATTATTCAAAAACGGCTGAATGGATGCAAAAAGTGACAACATATTGTTGATACACTCGATAATGGCTATACTCTAACTACATAAAATCGGGAATGATGAAATGGTCTGGACTACTACTTTAATCAGTCTCACCATCATCTTCAATGTATTTGGTTTATACTATTCTGACCTTGCATATTTAATATATTTGTCTCTTTCCCACTGCATCAAAACCACTCTCCACAAGACCTTCTTACTTTCATTCCTTTAATATCTTAGAATATTAAGATTAAGATAAGTTAATGATCAATACTTTACGCTCTGGAGCGATATGTTTTCTTTTGTTTGTTTTTCAGAGTGTTATGATGTGATAACTTTGTAGAAAAGTATCAAGGCCTCAATATAGTTGAAGCCAAAATAAAATTTTACAGAACCGTCCTTAGGACTATTTGATTAAGCGATCTTTTCCTTATCTAATTAGCAGCCTATGGCGATAGGATTCATAATGGGAGAAAATAAACCATACATCATATTCAATTGCAAACACAAGTGTGCGTACCCATTTGAGGGTTCACACCACTAAAGTATTATACTCTAGAACATTCAATGGTTTTTTTGTAAGTCATAGACCTGTATTTATATATTCATTTATTTCACATGCCATTAATATATATTTTTTCACAGACACTTGGCGGACGTTAAGCAGTGGCTCGGCTCAGAATATAATTCCAATTGCCTTCCGGGGACATCGCTGTCTCACATCTACTCGCATGTCTTCGTTTTCAGCACCTTCATGTTTGGCGGGACGGCTGTATTTACACCAGACTTAAGCCTTGCCTCAATGCTTCAAGTGATACAAGAACACCAGGTACAAACAATTTTTTTTAGTTATACTTGTGTGTGTCTGTCACATCGTGTGCCTCGGAGAAAGATAGTGCTTGCTTGAATTGATATTGTTAAATTAAGGTCCCCTGCAGGGGCGTGCACGGGGGGGGGGGGGGGCGGCTGGGGTGCTTCAGCCCCTGCCTTTTTCACTAAAAGTGCCCTTTTTGTCGGGAATAGGCTTCAATCATATAAATGTTCTATTGAAAATATATTTCAAATTCAATCCTTTTATCATTTTCTGGGAGGTGGAGCGCACTGTCTGTGTGTGTGTGTGTGTGTGTGTACTGTGTTGCCAGGCACCTCCATTGAGTTTTCTTTCGTAATGAATTGTATCTCTTGCCTTATTATTATATATGTATTTATACTACTAGGTCATTTATTTATATTTTCTCTGACGTTGGCCTGTATATGAAATTGAATTAAGTTACCTTGTGAGTTATTGGGCAGTGTATTCTTATTAAGTGAATTGGCATCTTATGTGCATGAGTGAGGGAGCGTTCCAGCAGACAGCGTTGGGTCGTGGACTCAGAGATGTGTGGGTTATTGCCATTAATTGATGTTTGTAGCTTTGTCTCTGCCACAGCGTTGTTCGTTGTGTTGTTCAGGCATATTTAATAGTCTGATTGGGATGTTTTTCCCTCCTGCTTTGACAGCTGCACTTGTTGGGGAGTGTGTGAGCTGAATTGGTCTTGGTTCATTGATTTTGTTGTTACCGTTAACGTTAAAGGTGACGGGAGAGGCCCCAGAGGGAGGCGTTGGCTGTTGGGGAAGTCATCATTTTAGTGTATATTTCTTTGTGTTGAGCAAATTTCTGTTTATTGGTTCTTGTAGTTTCCTGAGGGGAATATGAATTGAGTTTCACATTTTTCTAATTTTCGTTGGGGTTTTACCCTCTTTAGTTAGTATTACTCGTTTAGTAAATCAGTGAGACAATTTTGTGGTATCACCTCAACATATAAGGTCCCTTTGTTTTTACTTCCATAACCGAAATGCCACAAAAAGAAAGACTGAAGAAACCAACTCCAGGTCTTGGAAAGGAAAAATAACTTCAAGTCTTGGATCGTGGTAATGAAAAATTATCAAAATGGCTGAAGTTGTTAAGAAGTGGAGAGAAGGATGGTAATCAGGAAGATGAATCAGATTTACAAAGTGTCAGAGAATGGTCCAGTACATCGGAGACTGAAGGAGAGTGGAGTGGAGATGCTGAAAAAAAGCAGGAGCAACTCAAAGCTCAGGCAAAATATTAGATGAACAAAAAACAAAGGACATGAAAATCCAAGTGAACGAAGATAAGGAGGTAAACGAAAAGCATCCAGTGAAAATGATGAGAGCAGAGCATGACACACATTCGATGGAAAATCAAGAGATTTTTCCACAGAAACAGGCCGATTTAAGCACTTGAAAGGCACCTGGAATTGTTTTCTTGCTGTCAATGAGGTATCCCACTGATCCATCACACGTAGCCAAGTGTAACATCAACACAAATGATGAATTCCGTGAACTATGCTGTTCAGTTGGGCCGAACCAGCCAGTTGTAAGATATCCCAAGAATGAAAAGGGCCATTCTTTCCAGAAACACTGGTATGAGAACAGACCTTACCTTAAATATTCTGTAGAAACTGATAGTATGTATTGCTTCAGCTGTCGCTTGTTTCTGCATGAAGACTAGTATAATTGTAATACTTCATGGAGGTCTACCGGAAAAATTAAATGTTATCAAGCACTTGACAAAATTAAAGAGCATGCATTATCTGAAGCACACATGATTGCTATGGTGAGGTTGAATAATTTCAAGAAGAAGAGACTGAAAAAGTTTCTGGAAGCAGCAGATGAAAAAAGTCAAGCTGTAAAAGCTGAAGAGAGACAGAAAAATCGATAGGTGTTGTACAGACTGACAGACATAATATTATACACTATACTTAGTAGGGTAAGGACTTCCATTGAGAGGAAAAGATGAAAGTGAAGCAAGTCAGAACAGAGGCAGTTTCCTCGAGCTTATCTAACTGTTTGCAAAGTATGATAGTGTAACGAACATTTGAATGTTGTTCAGCGTGCTACAGCCCATGGTAAGCCTCAAGTGTCGATGCTGTCAAATCGAATCCAGAATAATGTTATTATGGCTATGGGCACTTATGTGAGAAAGACTATTTTGAATGAGATCAGGGCAGCCAAGATATATTCCTTCCTGATGGATGAGACAACTGATATTTCTCACACTGAACATGCATCAATGTATGTTCGGTATGTGCATGATTACGAGATAAAGTAACGCTTTATTGAAGTGTGTGACGTGGAAAGCACCACAGGCGAAGAATTAGAGACCCTCACCCTGGCATTGTTACCCTTTTCTAATCTTGTTATTTAACATACAGGTCAATGACGTGTAGGGGTGATTGCCAATGTGAATGCCTATCTTAAGAGGCAGGTGTAATTTACGTCCGCCCAGAGGCAAACGTCAATGTGGTGGTAATTGCAAGTGGTCGAGTAAGTAAGTAAGTAAGGCTTGCTGATTTAAGTAACGTATAAGTATGTAAGTAAGTACCAAGGAATCGAGTAAGATATTATCAATCAATCAATCATTGGGGGCATACGCCGGGGGGCGCGTCGCCTCGCCCACCCTACGACGCCACTTCCGGGGGTCACCACGCGCGAGCTCCCATGCAGGCTCCTTTCCCATACCAAGCAGCTCTCGACAAGAAACATCAACTTGCCCCAGCCACGAGCCTTGTGGGCGCCCCCTTGGCCTCCTCCACGCCGGATTGTCTCTTACAGATACAACCCGATGAGAAGGATCGGTTTCAGGGTAGCGTGCCACATGCCCATATAGCCGAAGTTGGCGCTGACGGACTATGCAGGTAATAGGCCTCGATTCAGTCTCACGGTGCAATCGCTGATTTGACACGTAATCATCCCAGCGATACCCCATGATTCTGCGAAGACACTTATTACCAAAGGCATTGATTCGTCTCTTCAAGTCACTATTTAGTGTCCATGTCTCACAACCATAGAGTAAGACAGGGATCACAAGCGACTTGAAGATCCGGATCTTTGTCCTCCTGCACAGGTACCTACAACGCCAAATACTCCCGCTGAGCGAGTCCATAACACCGTGGGCTATGCCAATCCGCCGTAAGGCTTCTTGACGTGACCCGCCGTCATTATGGACTGCGCTACCAAGGTATGTAAAACTTTCCAAGATTCAATGTCCTCGCCACACGCATGAACAGACTGTACTGCTTCATCTAGTAAGTCTCCAAACACCTGGACCTTGGTCTTGAGCCAGGAGACCTCAAGTCCCAAAGGCTTTGCCTCCTCGTGCAGCGCCTCGAGAGCCATCACCAGGACCTCCAGCGACTCAGCAAAGATTACTGCATCATCAGCAAAAACAAGATCAGTGATCTTGGTGTTGCCGACGGATGCTCCACAATCACTTTGATCTACAACCTTGTCCAATACCCAGTCCATACAAGCGTTGAAAAGTGATGGGGCAAGGACGCACCCTTGCCTCACTCCTGTATTCACAGGAAAGAAGCTGGATACACCTGCCCACACTTCACAGCACTCTCAGTCCCAGAATACAGACCAGTTATCAAACCAATAGTCCTTGCAGGAATCCCTCGAAGTCGCAGAAGATCCCAGAGTGACTCACAATGCACTGAGTCAAACGCCTTCTTGAGATCAACATAGGCGGCAACCATCCCCTGTCGAAACTCACGTCGGCGTTCCACCAGGACACGAAGCGCTAGGATACGGTCCGTTGTTGACTTACCAGGCGTGAACCCAGACTGCTGAGGTCTCTGATGCTTCACCAGATGACTGCGAATTTGTGTCAGCAATAGATGGGCAAGCACCTTGCCTGGTACGCTGAGCAGTGTAATACCGCGGTAATTGTTGCAGTCCTGACGGTCCCCTTACCCTTTCCAGATAGGGACGACCAGCCCCCTTTTCCAGTCAGGAGGAATGTTACCTGATTGCCACACGGCAGTCAGGACAGCATGCAACCCGTGGATCATGGCCTCACCCCCAGCTTTGAGGAGCTCCGCACTGATATTACAAACACCAGCTGCCTTTCCACCCTTCAACTTTGCTACAGCCTCTCTGATTTCGTCAAGAGAGGGTGCGGTTTCGTTAATTGGAGGATCGGCATCCACTGCCTGTAACCCAGTGGTGTGAAGCTGCTCAGTTGGAGTGTCCACCGTGAACAACTGCCCAAAGTATTCAGCCCAACGAGCCATCTGCACATCCATGTCCGACACGAGGCGCCCATCTGTTGTTCGAATAGCACTCGCCCGAGAAGGAGACTTGGAACGGAGCTTCTTCAGGGCTCGGTAGGCGGGTCGGAGGTCATTAGCGTTCAAATGACCCTCGACATCCTCAGCGAGACTCCTGACATACCTCTCCTTGTCTCTCCTCAGGAGGGTTCTAGTCCGGCGTGACAGAGCCCTGTGCTCGTCCCGGTTCCCAGTCAGCCTGGCAGCGGGATAATAAAGATATTATACTATTATAAATATATATTGTATTATACATATGTACACTATAAGATTATGTTTACAATACAAAGCAACGGGTTCTTTACAAACGGCCAAGGAAGCTTAAGTGTTAATAGACAGGCCAGAACAATGAATATTATGACAAGTACTAACACACTAACAGGTGAGTGAGCACACATTCAGACTCACATGGAGTCTTAGCTAGGAGCACCTGGTGTCGCGTCTCCTCCTCTTCTGCCTTTTTGGCCCGTCGAGGGAGTGTTTATAAAGGAAAGTTTCTTTTTTGAACAGTTGTTTATACAGGAACTGCTGAGTGCGTGGAATGAGAAGGTCCGCTCTCTGTTCACATGGCGATGACGCAAACACACCAAACGTTAGTTGTGTCTGTCCATGTGTGCAATGCTTATCAACTAAGATAAGTGGCCTTTAACCACAGGCACACACAAAACACTGACTATGCATTATCAAGAATGCAGGCAGCAGCGAAACAACACCATTATGTCTATATCAACATTAGCGAGGATGTAGTGTCTGTCCGAGCAACACAATAACAAATATGTTCTGAAAGAGGCAGACGCACGTACATACACCTCCAAAATGATCACATGCTGATAACATATATGTTTCATCATACACATTCATATAATCTATCCAGTGCCATAACAGCATTTTTGGAAAGACATGATCTACATATAGAAGATATGAGGGGCCAAGGATATGATGGCGCTGCGAATATGAATGGTACATATAGAGAGCTGCAATCAAAAATTAATTTCCGCAATGAGAAAGCCTTGTATGTTCACTGCCATGCTCACTCACTGCTTGAATCTTGTTCTTGTGGAAAGTTCGAAGTCAAGTCGCTATTAAATATTTGTATCATATTTCAATGTGGTGGATAATTTATACAGTTTCATATCAATGTTAAGTAAGTGACATGCTTTATTTGTGAAAACCCAACTCACCATCTATGTATACCCTAAATCTCATCGTCAAGAGCTAAAGACACTTTCTGAAGTTAGATGGTCCTGCCGCGAATCTGCATTGAAAACTTTGAAAGTGCTCAAAGCAGTGGCGCAATTTATGTCAGAAATATGCGAAAGTAGCCCACCAGGCCATGCAAGTGGAGATGCAGCAATGCTGTTGCGTAGCCTAAACTTTGAATTCTTGCTCTGCCTGGAGATGGCAACGCCAGTGTTTATGGAGACCGCCACCGCTTCAATTGTATTACAGAAGAGAGACCTTGATTTGCAAGTAGCGTGTATAACACCGATGATGTGTTTTAGAGTTTCAGTGAAATGAGAACGGAGGAGATATTTCATGCTGTGTATGAAAAAACCACCCAGGAAGCAGAAGACGCGGGTATCGAAGTTCCAAAAGAAATTCCAGGTCAAGCCAGACCAAAAAAGGTTCGTGCAGTGTTCAAGTACAGCCACTTGTCTGTAACTGAAGATGCACCTTCGCTCACTGTGGAAGAATTCTACAGGGTCAGAGTGACTACAGAGTCAGCGATCCATTCATTGATACCCTTGATCAAGAAATCTGACTTAAGTTCAAAGTAGAAGATGGAGACAAGACAAGGGATATTATCAAATCGCTACACAGTCTCATTGTATCAAGGAACTGGAAATAAGATTGAGATACTGTAAGACCCAATCAAGTTCCTGACCTAACACATCTGCGCTACTTTTATGATGTCAAAGGTGATGCAGATAAACTGTTGACATAATAACGGGTGTTCCTCTCATCCTTCTCACTGGCCAGAAACGATTTGAAGTCAGTTCTTGACTGCTTCATGACGAACGATCTCCATCATGTCTTCTCAGTGTTATTTGCAATGATCAAGATTCATGCGACCATACCAGTGACAACTGCAAAAGTCGAGATTTTTTTTCTCAAAACTAAAGTTAATCAAGAGCAAACTACGTTGCCTATGCGGCGGAGAGCGGCTTTCCGATCTATTATTGCTCCGTATTGAAAAAGACATCGCCATTAAGCATGATGAAATTTTGAGCATTTTCAAGAGAATGGCTAACAGAAGATTGCTGATGTAAACACATAGATATGACATCAAGCATTGTAGGCACACCACATTGGGTCAGAACATCAATACAGTAGACCCGCGACACAACAGACCCCAATACAATGGAGTTCGTATAATTCGGACACACACACACACACACACACACACACACTCCGTAGGGTACTCCGTAGTGTAGTGGTTAGCACGCTCGGTTCACAACCGAGAAGTCCCGGGTTCGATCCCCGGGCGGAGCGGAAACAGTTGGGCTGTTTCCCTAAAACCCGAGCCCCTGTCCACCCAGCAGTGAATGGGTACCGGGTGTTAGCCGGGGTTTGTGACCTGCTCTCCGGGGTGCTGGCTTCGGCCAAAACTAAGCACTAAGGATGAATGATAAAAATGTTGATATGGAGACGGGGCCATTCGAGCGTTGCTCTGGCCCTCTAAAATACAACTAGATGAATACAACTAGATGAATACACACACACACACACACACACACACACACACACACACACACACACACACACACACACACACACACGCTGAGAGGAGTCACCTTGTCACGGTGGGAGGGATTGAAGCGTGGGCTGCGTTCAGTAAGGGTCCCCTCCGCAATACAACTCGTCCTCCCCGACTGAACGATTCACAAGGCGCATTGCTACCAAAATAGTAGCTGTCGAAATTTATTGCTGTGGCTATTCTTATTCTCGCAGAATAACTTGAGGCCCCTGTATTTGATGCAGCAGAAATTGTAGAAAATTAAATATTAAGGAGGCAAGAAGAGGAGAGAGAAGAGGAAAGTTTTTTTTGGTCTTTGTTTACATACCCTTATTGTGGCTCGAGCTGGCAACTCAGTGGCAAACCACCTACTCGTGCTGCTATGCAGGTAGCAAAGCGTTCGGCAAAAACCTATGGGCCGCCATCAGGCAAAGTGCCCATGTCACCTGAGAAAAGGGTGACGAATCTATACACACATACACACACACGCTCGGCAAAAAGCACGGTGACGTCACAATACGCACCGTGCGCATTGCCTTATGCGGGGTTCAGACTACACGTATTTGCTACGTGCGTCTTGTCAACGTAACGTCATCGTGACGTCACCGTGACGTCACTTCCTGCTTGTGTGACCTTGAAAGACGTGCGTCTGGAGGGAAAAGATTCGGAGCCTCCAATTCTTTTGGCGGGCTGCGTGAGCGGTGGTGCCACAATTTATAGAACATGCGTAACTAAGTTTTGCAATATCAAAATAATCCTGTTTCCAAGGTCTGATTTAAAATATATTTATTATCAGGGATTCTGGAAGACAATATTAGTAATGGAATACATACATGATGTGAAAGTATTGTGTCCCGCTGCTTGAAGGCGGAACAGCGGCACCGCTGCTTGAATGTAAGCTCCACCAACACCACTACCTATATGGTGTATTTTCCTGCGTTATTTCTCGTGTTCTGTAGTTCTAACCCTCTCACGTGCCCCTCTAGTAGCTACTATATACCATCCTTCCTACAGCATCACGCTACGCCACCAACACCCTCTACAGGCCGTGCAATAGGTAGTAATTATTAGTGACTTGAAAAATAGCACCACGATTGCGATATGTGGCAATATCTGTGGACCCCGCTATACAGAATCCACAATTTTAACCTTTGCATTAGCACTGTTGTCAGGGATTATAGCGCTATATAGGTAGGGCAGGGAGTGAAGGGGGATATAGTCAATCAATCATTGGGGGCATACGCCGGGGGGCGCGTCGCCTCGCCCACCCTACGACGCCACTCCCGGGGGTCACCACGCGCGAGTTCCCATGCAGGCTCCTTTCCCATACCAAGCAGCTCTCGACAAGAAACATCAACTTGCCCCAGCCACGAGCCTTGTGGGCGCCCCCTTGGCCTCCTCCACGCCGGATTGTCTCTTACAGATACAACCCGATGGGGAAGGATCGGTTTCAGGGTAGCGTGCCACATGCCCATATAGCCGAAGTTGGCGCTGACGGACTATGCAGGTAATAGGCTTCGATTCAGTCTCACGGTGCAATCGCTGATTTGAAACGTAATCATCCCAGCGATACCCCATGATTCTGCGAAGACGCTTATTACCAAAGGCATTGATTCGTCTCTTCAAGTCACTATTTAGTGTCCATGTCTCACAACCATAGAGTAAGACAGGGATCACAAGCGACTTGAAGATCCGGATCTTTGTCCTTCTGCACAGATACCGACAACGCCAAATACTCCCGCTAAGCGAGTCCATAACACCTGGGCTATGCCAATCCGCCGTAAGACTTCTTGACGTGACCCGCCGTCATTATGGACTGCGCTACCAAGGTATGTAAAACTTTCCAAGATCTCAATGTCCTCGCCACACGCATAAACAGACTGTACTGCTTCATCTAGTAAGTCTCCAAACACCTGGACCTTGGTCTTGAGCCAGGAGACCTCAACTCCCAAAGGCTTTGCCTCCTCGTGCAGCGCCTCGAGAGCCATCACCAGGACCTCCAGCGACTCAGCAAAGACTACTGCATCATCGGCAAAAACAAGATCAGTGATCTTGGTGTTGCCGACGGATGCTCCACAATCACTTTGATCTACAACCTTGTCCAATACCCAGTCCATACAAGCGTTGAAAAGTGATGGGGCAAGGACGCACCCTTGCCTCACTCCTGTATTCACAGGAAAGAAGCTGGATACACCTGCCCCACACTTCACAGCACTCTCAGTCCCAGTATACAGACCAGTTATCAAACCAATAGTCCTTGCAGGAATCCCTCGAAGTCGCAGAAGATCCCAAAGTGACTCACGATGCACTGAGTCAAACGCCTTCTTGAGATCAACATAGGCTGCAAGCATCCCCTGTCGAAACTCACGTCGGCGTTCCACCAGGACACGAAGCGCTAGGATACGGTCCGTTGTTGACTTACCAGGCGTGAACCCAGACTGCTGAGGTCTCTGATGCTTCAGCAGATGACTGCGAATCCGTGTCAGCAATAGATGGGCAAGCACCTTGCCTGGTACGCTGAGCAGTGTAATACCACGGTAATTGTTGCAGTCCTGACTGTCCCCTTTCCCTTTCCAGATAGGGACGACCAGCCCCCTTTTCCAGTCAGGAGGAATGTTACCTGATTGCCACACGGCAGTCAGGACAGCATGCAACCCGCGGATCATGGCCTCACCCCCAGCTTTGAGGAGCTCCGCACTGATATTACAAACACCAACTGCCTTTCCACCCCTCAAATTTGCTACAGCCTCTCTGACTTCGTCAAGAGAGGGTGCGGTATCGTCAATGGGAGGATCGGCATCCACTGTCTGTAACCCAGTGGTGTGAAGCTGCTCAGTTGGAGGGTCCACCGTGAACAACTGCCCAAAGTACTCAGCCCAACGAGCCATCTGCCCATCCATGTCCGACACGAGGCGCCCATCTGCTGTTCGAATAGCACTCGCCCGAGAAGGAGACTTGGAACGGAGCTTCTTCAGGGCTCAGTAGGCGGGTCGGAGGATATAGTGAATGGATTAATAGGTGTGTCATTTGATACAAAAGGGAGGAAGTAAGGAAAGCAAGGCGGTTTTATACTGCAATTTTTTCTGATAAGAGCGAGCGGGAGTGACCAGTGAGACGAGGTAACGTCATCGTGACGTCACGGTGACGTCACGATAACAAGACGCACGTAGCAAATACGTGTAGTCTGAACTGGGCCTTACTGCTTGCACCCCGTGGTCTTCGGCGCCCATCTCATACGGTGGCTTGAATGCCGTAGTGGGGCTGGGTGTCTGTTGGCTCTGTGGAACAAGCATTCCCCAGCTTCACCGTCTACCATACTAAACTCGCAATTCCCATAATGCCAGATGACCCCTGATGTCTGGCACACTTAAAGATATTTCTGCCATTAACTTTACACACACAAAAAAAAAAAAAAAAAAAATACTCAATAAGATACACAAATTATGTAGTGTCTGTGAAGTTGGTTATAAATGACGTCTCACACGCACTCAAACACACACACACACACACACACACACACACACACACACACACACACACACACACACACACACACACACACACACACACACACACATACACACACACACACGAAACAAATAACAATAGAATAAAAAAAATAAAAAAAATAGACATGCACAAGTTCTGTGATGTCTTTAAAGTTTTAATAGATGACACATAAGTCACAGAAGAGGGAGGAATTTGGCTGGAGGTGGCTCATATTATTGCATCTTTTTTTTTTTGTATGCCGGTTAAATCGGACAAACGGTGTTATCGGACTAAGGTTTACCCTTTTTAGTCCGTTCTATCGATGATCTACTGTATATGGACGTGGGTATGTTTAAATAACATTTGGATTACTTGCACTTGGTATTTCATAGCTTTAGTTGCTAAACATTTAGCTAAGCCCCATGTTTTGTGCTGCTGAGTTAGTGTATTCCTTGTGTGCAGAACAATCAACAATGGACATGCATACAGGAGCAAAGGTATTATGCGTCTACAGTCTTTCCAAAAGATGGGCGTCATGATAAGGCTCTAGCTGATTTGTCATTATTGTGTTTTCAAGATATGTAAATACAAAATTATACCCATGTTACTTTGAGTAATCATTCACGTGTTAAAGTGCGAAAGATATCACATAATAATTTTGCCCTAAAAGCATATCGCACATGACTATATATACATGTACATTGTACAAGTGAGCTCGCATGTGCAAAATTGTAGTCTTCCAAAATGTGTAGGTTTTTGCCAAGTACTCTTTTTCTTGGAGATGAGCCCCTGCCCGTCTGAATGTCTGTGCACGCCACTGGTTCCCTGAGTAGAACAAACGTCTCTATAAATACAAAAGAGAAAGAAAAACACCGATGTCCCAAAGCAATCACAAGTGTAACACGGTAAGCTAGTTTATGAGCATTGCCATGCTCACTGGTAGCATATACATATATTACTACATTTATCTTTTTTTTTAAAGATACAAAACATAAAACCAGCCACTCGAGCAAAAGAACTACTGACTTCGTATTTCACAGTATAACTACTTATATTTGATATATTATGTACATAGCAATATATATATTTTAAGCTTTATTGATTTATGATATGATTTATTCCATTTTCATATTCTACGCATATATTTTCAATCACACACACACACACACACACACACACACACACACACACACACACACACACACACACACACACACACACACACACACACACACACATACACACACACACACACTTACACACACAAGCACACACACTTACACACATATTCGCTCGTTCCCAGGGATTCTTCCACTGATAAATTCTGGCGGTTACTCTCCTCCTTGAGCAAGGACATTGTGGTGAGTGGTGTTTGAGATCCTAAATAAAACAATTTGGCTGACTAACTTATGCTTCAACCTCCTACCCTAACCATCCGCTTGACATTCTAATCTAAAATAGCCCGACGTTTTCCCCACCTACCTAATCTACCCAAACCTAAAACTAAACTAAACTTAACTCCATGACCTTTCCTAACCTGACTCAACCCCCGATGATATTGTCCGCAGCATGGGAAAACAAAAGCGATTCAGTTCACAAGAAAATGAGTAGGATGTTAATTAGAGATGGTCCATATATCGATTTCTCACTATTTGCGGATGCAGATGCAGATCCTGCTACTTATTTCCAATATTTGCGAATGCGGATGTTTCTAGCCATCGAGAGTTTTAGTCACAGATTATTGAAACTGTAAGATGCTAGGAGATGAGTAAAAAGCTATCATTAATATACTATTAAGACAAAAAGTAATCAAAGAATATACTAATCAAATTTTGCTACAATCATCTGTGTTACCACTACGCAAGCACTGTAGCGCAACTGATTCTTACAAGTGACATCCCGATAACCGCATACGGCCCATCACCAGTACCACATGTTCGATCAGGAATCATGTGGGTACGGAAGGCGAGCGAGTGAGCTAGTCTCTCTCTCTCTCTCTCTCTCTCTCTCTCTCTCTCTCTCTCTCTCTCTCTCTCTCTCTCTCTCTCTCTCTCTCTCTCTCTCTCTCTCTCTCTCTCTCTCTCTCTCTCTCTCTCTCTCTCGTCTGCACAAACCATAGATAACAGTAGAACTGGATGTGACACTGCAACTACGGGCGCTGGACGCTGCAGTACTGGTCCCATGGTCAGTCAGCTGGCCCATTCACTTGCTGCATATGACTATTATATAGACTAGTTTATCAGTATATATGATATACTGTTATCTTCTAAATATTTGTTCTATAATATTATCAAATAAAAAACAGTAAAACACGCTAAAGAAATGCCATTACGAGACTGAAGAAATATGCATGAACTTAATATTTACCTCAACTCTTCGCCATTTAAAACCTTGCGAGTCAACTTTTATCATGAAGGGTATCAATTGAAGCGCAATTTTATTAGCTTTCCATTGGTGTATTTCATTTTCTGATAAATGAAATAAAACCATGCATAAATTAGCGTTAACTAAATGAATAAAATCATCAATCGGGTAATTTTCCCGATTGATGAGGTTATTTATTGTCCAAGCTCGCTTCGCTCGCTTGGACACCTATTTCAGCCGAATTCATTCTTTGGTACTAAATAGATTGGTGAATCTGTCATATAGGTTTGTAAAATGTTTACTCCACGAATGGGGGCAAGGTCTAGAGTGCATGTAGGCTTGTAAAATGTTTACTCCACGAATGGGGGCAAGGTCTAGAGTGCATATTGGTTTGTAAAATGTTTACTCCACGAATGGGGGCAAGGGTCTAGAGTGCATATTGGTTTGTAAAATGTTTACTCCACGAATGGGGGCAAGGTCTAGAGTGCATATTGGTTTGTAAAATGTTTACTCCACGAATGGGGGCAAGGTCTAGAGTGCATATTGGTTTGTAAAATGTTTACTCCACGAATGGGGGCAAGGTCTAGAGTGCATATTGGCTTGTAAAATGTTTACTCCACGAATGGGGGCATGGTCTAGAGTGCATGTAGGCTTGTAAAATGTTTACTCCACGAATGGGGGCATGGTCTAGAGTGCATATTAGCTTGTGAAATGTTTACTCCACGAATGGGGGCATGGTCTAGAGTGCATATTGGCTTGTAAAATGTTTACTCCACGAATGGGGGCAAGGTCTAGAGTGCATGTAGGCTTGTAAAATGTTTACTCCACGAATGTTGTGTCATGAGTGACGGACATGGTCTAGAGTGCATATTGGCTTGTAAAATGTTTACTCCACGAATGGGGGCAAGGTCTAGAGTGCATGTAGGCTTGTAAAATGTTTACTCCACGAATGGGGACAAGATTTAGAGTGCATATTGGCTTGTAAAATGTTTACTCTGCGAATGCCATGGGGCCGTCCCATGCAGTGCTGCAGGAGGAGAGACGACAGGGGTTGTTTTTGGGGGGTGGGGGGCAGACAGGGAGTTTTTTTTGGGGGGTTAGACAGAGCTTTTCGGGGGCGGGGGGGACGACAGGGTTTTTTTTGGGGGGACAGCGCGACAGGACACGCAGACAGTTTTTTTTTTTAGGATGGCGAGATGACTGTAACTGACTGACTGACTGACAGACTGGATATTTGCTTGACTGATTGTGTGACTGAATGTGTGAGTGAGTGTGTGTGACTGGCTGGCTGACTAAATATTTGCTTGACTGACTGACTGACTGACTGTATGACTGGCTGGCTGACTGGAGGTTTGCTTGACTGACTGAGTGACGGACTGTGTGACTTGCTGGCTGACTGGATGCTTGATTGTCTGACTGTGTGAGTGACTGACTGTGTGACTTACTGCATGTCCCATGCAGTACTGCAGTGTGTACCGCGCGTGGCGGCGGAGTGTCACATCCAGTTCTACTGTTATCTATGCACAAACACATCCCATAATATTTCATATTCGTAGCCAGTTCCACATTATTCCAAGTCATTTTTTTTCTTCTCTCCTCTCTCTCTCTCTCTCTCTCTCTCGCACTCTCTCGTCCTCTCTCCCCTCTCTCTCTCTCTCTCTCTCTCTTCTCTCTCTCTCTCTCTCCTCTCTCTCCTCTCTCTCTCTCTCTCTCTCTCTCTCCTCTCTCTTCTTTTCATATATATATTATATATATATATATATAATATATATATATATATATATATATATATTGATTTTCTTATTGATAATATGATGTTTAGTGAAGTAGAATGATACTTGTTTTTTATGAATTTCAAGTACAAATATAAATATATATAAATATAA
>JACEEZ010025613.1:0-11019 GCA_016584305.1 Chionoecetes opilio | reverse complement strand
CCTACGACCTCTGGTTAGGCCCGCAGTTCCATGCGCCACTCTGCTTCTGTCTTAACGCGGGAAATTTTGATAGATCCTAAATTCTATTATTTGATAATTTTTAACTATTTATTTGAAAGATTTAAGTGTTCTATTTCTCCACCACCGCCACCGCCTAACGTGAATTGTACGTCATATTGACGCCACACTCTGCTCTGAGCCTGCGACCACCACTATCAATTGAATTTTCATAACATGTGTTGGCAGTTTTCCAATATTGCTAAATTTTGTTAGGTGGTGGTTAGTGTTGTTGTATTTCCCATCTAGCATGCACCAGGAGGAAATAAGAACATAAGAAATTAAGGAAGCTACAAGAGGCCGCGAGACCTACACGAGGTAGTTCCTGTTACTCTGTTACCCTTCTTAGTATGGTTATTTTACGGATAACGGGTTCACTCCATGTTGATACTGGTTGACTAACCTATAAGGGGTGACTGCCGGATGATGCCCTCTTGACGGGCTGGTAACTTGTTTCGTTGCCCAGAGGCACACATCAAATAAAGTGGTACGTATGGGCTAAACGTGGTCGAGCGGTTCTTACGTAATTTATAAGTATTCTTTAGTGCCAAAGGATTCGAGTAAGACAATATACTACAAAAGATATATATTATATATATATATGTATACTTGTAAGGGTTTATACAATAATAATGTCACGCAGTTCGTTAAGTAGCGGCCAATGAAACTAATGTCTAGGAGACAGAGCCGGGAACAGTTAATGACGTGACAAGGTACTCCACAGCCCCAGGTGTGGGGTACACACAGACACACAGGGAGGTGTCGTGAGTAGGAGCGCAAGGTAACAAGTCTCCTGGTGATCTCTGTGTTCTATCTGTCACCTCTCCGGCCAGTTGCAGCATATAAGGAAAGGAGGCCGGAACCTGTTGTTCCGGTGAGCCAGTGAACGAGGTGTTTACGTCTTGGTTCCCAAGACCAGGTTATCCACGTCATCATGATGGGATGGCGTGGCTGCTTGGGTCAGCATAATGTCATCAAAAGGTGGCAGTATTCAGCCTCCGCTAGGCGCCAGAACAAGACACTCAGACACTTGGACATCCTGCCTTAGTATAGATTAACACATACATATTATATATAACCAGTACGCTAATAACTTAACACTACCTACATCTCCATCCATAACAATGTCTAGCCAGCTTATGGAACTGTCGCCGATAGGATCTCTCGCCGAAACGCCAACCGAGAACTCTCACCAACAGTGGAACACTCGCCGACGTTGAACTTTTCGGCGATAGTTCCCCTGGTACTCCCCCCCCCCCCCGTTCGTTCACTAACCTAACCTAAACACGTGTCAACTAGCAAACATAACCTAACTCAAGATAAATAACTAGAACTGTCGCCAGAAATAGGAACACACGCCGACGTCGGCGAGAATTCCTATCGGCGACAGTTCCAGGTACCGTCTAGCCTCCTTTTAATCAAAACTCCCTCGACATCCACTTTTCATCCCAAAACACTTGCCCCGAGTGAGGATCGAACTCACGACCTTCAGATTATGAGACTGACGCGCTGCCTACTGCGCCATCGAGGCTTCATATGCACAGCGCAGACACACATATTAGGGTACGCCGTATAACAAAAAAAAAAAACATTCTCAACTTTGGCATGCCAATTTCCTATGTAAAATGGAATTCTAAGACGATTGTATCCAATTTCATTTTTGCATTTGAGCAATTCTTACTATGCAAAATCGCACTTTTATATTGCACCCTTATCGAATAATGCTTAAATGAGTACGCAGTGTCCGGTTGGTCCTGTGTATTGCATTATGCACCAATATGAGTTCCAAATGACTAGCGTGGTAAGCTCTTTCTGATCAGTTGGTTCATCAGGCACTACATCACAGTGTCACAGCCTCTACGTTGGCCTCGAACGTGTCCATCATGTCCTTCTTAGACCTGAAGCAGGGCATGGTCTCCCGGTGGTGGGCCCGAGCCCGGATGAACCCGTCTCTGGCCTGCTGCCCCATCACTGCTGCCGCAGCCTCTGTCACCTGCTTCACTACTCTTTCGGTGCTCTGAGTGTGGATAGAGAACTCCGGAACTTCGTACGGCTTGACCAGGATCTCCTGGATCTGATCCCCGGACAGTGAACAGGTGAATGCCGGCTCGTGCACCTGGCCAGGCTGCCAGCTGATCAGTGTCTGCAAGCTGGTGGCTAACAAGTTCAGCTTGGGTGTGATGCGAGGTCTTACACTGGTGTCCCCATACTCCTCGCCAGCCCTCAGCTTCAAAATATGGGTCACGGCGAACCTGCGGTCGTCCTCACTCTGACTCGCCATCAGCGAGAGGAGGACACATTCTGAGTGTGCGAACCATGCTCCTGTCCGCACGTAGAAGGTCACAGCTGTTTGGACCTTCTTGTGCTGCGACCTCATCACTCTGAGCTGCGTGACGATGTGCTTGGGGCCATCCTCTAGTCTGTGGTGAACCTTGATGTCGTAGTAGAGTTTGAAGTACACCTGCAGGCAGTACTTGACTAGGATTTCCAGGGTGTTCAGTTCTTTGCCAGTCAGTCCATGCTTTCTGGTCCACATGTACACGAGCGACTGGGCTGTGGTGAGCCATCTGGAGGGGGACACCTTGCCACATTTGATCTCCTGCAGCTCGGACGGGAGAGCGCCCCGCTTCACAGCCTGGACCAGCTGGTAGGAGACCTGCTGGTCAGTGGACATGTTGACCAGGATATACTCTGGTATCTCCGTGAGATCTTCACCGCCTGGCACTCCTCTGAACTCTGCGTTGTACTGCATCTCATTCACGCTGGACAGCAGACTGCACACTGGACCCATGAAGCTAGTGTCAGATGAGGTAGGCCCGTCGATGCTTGTGATAAGGTGGCGCAGGGGCAACTCGTTTGTGTGTGTAGTGGTCAAAATGACCATCTAAACCGTTGTCACCATGATGTAGTGCCACACTTGGGAGTGTACTCTACAGTCCTGGTTACTCCGCTGCCACCAACCCACATTAAATGTGAAAAATATATATGAAAAAATAAGAAATAGAATAGGGTAAAATTTTTTTGGGGGGTTTTAAACCCCCCAAAAAAATTGGGGGGAGCACTTTTTTCCCAAATCTCCCCTGGGGGCCCACCCCCCCTCCCCTCGGGTTGTCTTAAGGGGCGGCCAATTTATTTGATAGTTTCCCTAATTCTTTTTAATTTGATAGTTTTTTTAACTATTTATTATTTGAAAGATTCCAAAAGTTTTTTCTATTTCTCTCACCCCCCCCCGACCACCTCGCCCTAACGTGTAAATATGTGACTAAATATTTTGAGGGCCCCGCCACTCTGCTTCTGACCCCTGCGCCCCCACTATCAATTGAATTTTCATAACATGTGTTGGCATTTTTCCAATATTTTTTTAAATTTTTGTTAGGTGGGGGTTCGGGGGGTGGTGGTGAGGGCCTGTAGTGTTTTTTGTATTTCCCATTTTAGCATGCCCCAAAGGGGGGAAATAAGAACATAAAAAATTTAAAGGAAGCAAACAAGAGGCCGCGAAAACCTCCCACGAGGTATTTTCCTGTTACTCTGTTCCCCCTTTCTTGGGGTATGATTTTTTAAACGGAAAGGGGTTCACTCCATGTTGATACTGGTTGACTAACCTGTAAGGGTGTTTCCCGCTTTGATGCCCTTTTAAAGGGCTGGTAATTTGGGTTTTCTTGCCCAAAAGGTAAAACACAAAAAAAAGTGGTATTTTATGGGCTAAACGTGGCCCAAAGCGATTTTTACGTAAATTTATAAGTATTCTTTAGTCCCAAAGGATTCGAGTAAGAAAATTTTCTCCCAAAAGATATATATTTTTTATTTTGGTAATTTGTGGGGGTTTATAAAATTTTAATAATGTCACGCAGTTCTTTAATTTGGGGCCCAATAAAACTAATGTCTGGGAGTACAGGGGGGGAACATTTAAATTTACGTGACAAGGTACCCTCCAACCCCCAGGTGTGGGGGACAACACAGACACACAGGGGGAGGTGTGGGTGAGTAGGACGCAAGTAAAAAGTCCCTTTGGTGATCTCTGTTTTTTCCCCTGTCCCCTTTTCCGCCCGTTTTTGGGCGCATATAAGGAAAGGGGGGGCCGGGAAACCCCTGTTTTTCCCGGGTGAGCCAGTGAGTGAGGTTTTTAGGGTCTTGGTTCCCAGGACCAGGTTATCTACGTAAATCATGATGGGGATTGGGGGCTCCCCTTGGGTCACAAAAATTTTCATCAAAAGGTGGCAGAAATTCACATCCGCAAAAGGGGCCATTTTAACAAGCCCACCCCGGACATTTCCGGCCCATCCTGCCCTTATTATGGAAAATTTTAACACATACATATTATATATAACCACGCAAATAATTTTAAACATACCTAAAATCTCCCATCCATAACACGGGCCCTAGCCAGCTTAGGGAAAACTTGGGCCGTTTGGATCTCTCACCAAAAACCGCCAACCGAACTCTCACCAACAGTGGGAAAACATCGCGGCACGTAAAAATTTTTTCGGCGATACTTCCCCTTTGGTTTACTCCCCCCCCCCCCTTTTCGTTCACTAAACCTAACCAAAACCCAGTTAAAATAGCAAACATGGCCAAATTTCCCGGGAAAAAAAACTAGAACGGGTGGGGCCAGAAAAAAGGAACCACGCCGACGTCGGCGAAAATTTCCCTTTATCGGGGACATTTCCCCCGGTACCTTCTAGCCTCCTTTTTTTTAATTAAAAAGCTCCCTCGACATCCACTTTTCACCCCAAAAACCCCTTTTGGCCCCGAGTGAGGATCAACTCAAGGGGTTTCGATTATGAGACTGAGGGCCTCCCTTACTGGGGCTACGAGGCTTCATATGCACAGCCAGAAACACTTTATGGTACCCCTTTTAAAAACAAAACAAAAACCCTTTTTCAATTTTTGGGCAGGGCCAAATTTCCTATGTAAAAGGGAATTCTAAGACGATTTTTCCCAATTTCCCCTTTTTGGGCATTTGGGGGCAATTCTTACTATGCAAAATGGGGCACTTTTTATTTTGGGCCCCCTTTATCAAATAATCCCTTAAAATGATACGCAGTGCCCGGGTTGGCCCTGTTCTTCTGCCCCAATAGGATTTCCCAAAAGACTAGCGGGGAAAGGGGCCTTTCCTGATCTTTGGGGTTCATCGGGGCACTAAATCACGTGTCAAAAAACCCTCTACTTTGGGCCTAAAACCCGTGTCCATCATGTCCTTTTAGACCTAAAAAGCAGGGCAGGGTCCCCGGTGGGGGGGCCCGACCCGGGATTGAACCCCTCTCTGCCTGTTTCCCCCAAATCATTTGCTGCCGCGGGCCTCTAACACCTGCTTCAGGACTCTTTCGGTGGCTCTGGTGGATAAAAACCTCCGGAACTTCGTGGGGGGCTTTACCAGGACTCCGGGAAATCTGATCCCCGGAGAGTGAAACAGGTGAATGCCGGCTCGGGGCACCTGGCCAGGCGGGCCAGCTATCAGGGGGCCCCTGCAACGGTTGGCAAACCCAATTTCGGGGCTTGGGTGTGATGCGGGGTTTCTTACCGGGTGTCCCCCGATACTCCTCGCCAGCCCTCAGCTTAAAAAGGGGGGTTTAAAAAGGGGCAAACCCTTTCGGTCTCCTCACTCTGACTCGCCATCAGCGGGGGGGGGGGACACATTCTGAGTGGGGCGAAGCCAGGGCTCCTTTTCCGCACGTAGAAGGTAAACAGCTGTTTGGACCTTCTTGTGCGGGCACCTCATCACCCCTGACGGGCGTGAGGATGTGCGGGGGGGCCGTCCTCTATCGGGGGTGAACCTTGATTTTCGTAGAGATTTTTGAAGAACCAAACCTGCAGGCAGTGCTTAAACTAGGTTTTCCAGGGTTTTTCAGTTCTTTCCAGTCAGTCCATGTTTTCTGGTCCAAAAATGAAACAGGAGCGGGGGGTTTTGGGGTGGCCATAAAAATGGGGGGAACCCCTTTTCCCCAAAATGATCTCCTGGCTGGGACGGGAGCAGGGCCCCCGGGCCCTTTCACAGCCTGGACCAGCGGTAGGAGACCTGATCAGTGCGGTGGATTTTCCGTATGTCCCCAAAGCAGTTTTTCATAGGGGCCTGAGCCCCCTTTAAACCCCCGGCGGCTTCTCAGGGGGGCCCCCGGGTCCTCTGGTACAAAGCCCCAAAAAGGTACCCCTTCCCAGATGGTTTCCTCTTCACTGACACATGCTCCTCTTTTGGAGAAACCTTGGGGGGCATTTTTCCCCCAATAGCTGTGGGGAAACCATCCCCGGGTTTCCTTGTCCTTCCTCCCATCGAACCCAATCCAACTATTTTGGTACCCCGGGTTTAGGGTAGGGCCCCGAAATAACCCAAAATTTTTTTTCTCACCTTTGGGTTGCCAATTTTTTATGTAAAATTAAATTTCTAAGACATTTTATATTTTTTCCTTTTTTAAATTTGGGGCAATTCTTACTATGAAAAATCGCACTTTAAGCTATTTTTCTTTTAAAATAAAAAAATTTCAACCAATTTTTGAAATGGGCAAGAAAGTGCTCAAACCAAAAAGTTGTGGGGGACCAAACCCCCTTTAAAATTTAATTTTCCCAAAGAAAACACCCTGCCAATGCGAAAACCCCTTATATTTCATTTTTCATTAGATTTTACGGCGTCCCCAAACCCAAAATATACAGCAGACGGGGAAATTTATTTTTTAAAGTTATTCACCAAGTTAACCTCCCCCCCTCACTGTTCCCCTTCCTCCACCCCCCAAACACTAAAAACCCCGCCCCCCACCACCACCCCCACAACCATGACCTGCTCTACACGGCCTGCGCGGTCACACCCGTAGGCCGGGAAACCGCAGATGCTCCCACCAGGTGATGGGCGGAGGGTCAGGGGAAAGGACACTAAATCAGGTCAGGGAAACAGGTCATAAAAAGGGCCCCCCCGCGTTTCAGCAATTTTCCCCCGGGCATCAGTTTATAAGGTGTATTACCCTTATCCACCCAAAATCAGTACACGGGCCGGGGCCAAAGCATTTTTTCGGGGACTCATAACAAAAAAAGGGCTTCCATACGGGAATTCAGAAAATGTATCTTGGGCAGCCTACTGACTTCCGGGGAGAGAATCTTACACATGGCAGCTTGTTTTAAAGCACGGGCAGTCCATAAAGACCGGGTTTTTGGGAAAGTTTAGATGTCACTTGTCAATTTTTAGACGAACATTTTAAAAAGTATCGCCTTCCTTCCCGGGGGTAATTTGAACAGTGGCGCATTGGTAGAATCATTTTTTTTTCATAAAAGAGTGGGAGGAAAGACTAACAAAAGAAAAAATTAAAGTTATTGTATCTCTACACAAGGCAGAGGGCCCGTTGGGGAAAAATATCCCAAAGGGTTGTGGGGTGTTTCGAAGGAAAGTGGGGGCATAATGGGGGGAAAGGTTTTAAAAAGGTGGACGGGGATCGTCGCGACAGCCCGCGACCCCGAACATTTAAATGGCCAAGGCGAGGATGTAAAAGTCCCTAAACGCAATATTTTTCGGGGGGGGGGGTCTTAAATTGGGGGATGGGGATCCACTTGACGTTTTTCCCTGACATTTTGGGGGGCTTGCTGATGTTTTTTAACACCCCTTCCCCCCTGGCCACTTATAATGTTCTGGTGTCGCGGGCCCGTCGCGACCATGCAACCCACCCTCAAAACTTTCCACCCACTTATGCACACCTCTCGTAAAAAATCCAAATCCTTGATATTTCTTCCACTGGCCCCTCTCCTTGTGTAGAGAACAATAAAAAATTTAATTTTGTTCTTTTTTTTTAGCTCTTTCTTTCCACTCCTTTTTGAAAATAATGATAGTCATAAACCCAAAGCGCCTCTGTTTAAATTACTCGCGGGGAAAGGAAGGGGTACTTTTTTTAAAAAGCTTTGTCCCAAAAATTTTACAAGTGGGGACTGAACCCTTTCCCCAAAGGTCTTGATTTTACTGCCCGTGCTTTAAACAAGCTGCCCAAAATTTAAGATAAACCCCCTCGGAATCATTTGGGTGCCATAGAGTACATTTTCTAATTCCCGTATGGAACACTGTGTTATGAAATTTGCGAACAAAAGCTTTGGGGGGGCTGGTAAAACAAAATAGAATGGAAATAAAAAGGGACGGGCAAGTCAAAGGGATAAGAAAAAAATTTAAAAAAATTTTAAAAAAAAAAATCTGAAGGGCTCTTGGGAAACCCTCCAAGTTTTATGGCATTTTCTAAACATATCATAACTCTACGTAAGGACCTCACCAAGGGACACAAGCTATAAGGGGCCCTTTTTATTGGGGGAGGGAAGGTCGCAATGAATTCCAAGCATAAACAATGACTACATAAACCAATTAAAAAACGCACCGCACCCGCCGCGCGCACGCACGCACGCACGCCCCGCACGCACGCACGCCCCGGGACGCAACCGGGACAAAGGGGACACGCACACGCCCCACGCCCCACGCACCACGCACATACCCCGATGGTTGTGTTTCCCCCCTTCAATGACGTAAAAAGAAAAAAAAAAAAAAAAAGAGGGATGACCATAGTAATGAATTTTTGTTTTTTTTTTCTTTTCCTTCCTTTTTAATCGTATTTTCACTGCTTGGGGTAAATAAAGCTTTAAATAAATAAAATTAAACCCACAGGTAAATTTTTTTACTATACACAAATCACCCCTGCATACCATCAACAACTATATAAAATCCTTCAACTAAGGATTTAGATCAGGGTTTTTTTTGTGGCATATGGGAAAAAGCCAGGTGGGGTGTTGTCTGCAAGGAAAAGAAAAGGGGAAAGGGGGTTTTTCTAAAAGATGATTTTACAGGTAAGCAACAACAAGCAAAAAAGTAAATATATGGGGGTAATAAAAAAATAAGTTTTGATAAAGTGAAGGTCCCGGGGGTTTTTAAAAACCTCCTTGTGGAAAATTTTCCCCCCAAACCCCTCTCATAATTGGTAAAGTGGGCTTGTTTCCCCCCTTCCCCCTTTTGAGTGAGTATTTTTCCCCTGTGATAGGGGGGTATAGGGATGTATTTATAATAAAATTAAAAAAATGGTAATAGGGGAAAAATTAAGGTAATTTTAAGTAAAAGATTTGTACTGGGGGAGGGTAAATTAAATTCCCAGTGGGTTAATAAAAATTTCATTTTTAAAAAATTAGCTTCCTTAATTTGGGGGGGGGCGCGGTCATTGGCTGCTGGGTCATTTTGATACAAACCTAAAAATTTCTGTACGTGGCTATAGGTAGGGTTTGGCCCTAGCTGGGTGCCCCTTCCCGGAGAATCAGTACACTCCGAGCCCTTTTAAAGGAAAAACATCATTGTTTTAAAGACGTGGGGTTTGGGCCTTTCAAGTACACCCACCCTCCATCGAGTTAATATTTTTCCTCTCTTATTAATATGAAGAGGTTGTTGTACATACTTTAATGTGTACATATAGTGATAAAACAATAGGACATGTATTAAAATAAAACACACTGATGATAGCCGTGCGTCAGTAACTTAGTGTGAAAGCCCTTCTGACGCCGTAACGAAACACTCGCCTCCGCCCCTCCGCTTCTGTATTTCACGGGCGGCCTCGATCCCGGCGATCACTGCGGATCACAAGAAGATTGCAGTATTGATCAAAACCTACAGCCGTGATTCAACCCACTATCCACCGATAAGTATCCTAGTTAGTTGATTAGCTGGGATGATGTGTCGGGAGATAGACATGGGTTTAATTGATTAGGTAAAGAACCCTCAGATTAAATATGTATGTGACATAAATTCCCAGATTGGTGCCCCGAGTGAGGAATATTGATGATCATTTGATTCAAAGTGGTCGTTAATTGTGAGGTATAATTATGAGCCTACCACAACCGCTGTTTATGGGGCTGGAGCGGGGTGCTTCGAAGAGTCAAGAATGACTCAGCTGTTCAACTACCATATGCCATCCCCCTGTGGTAGTAGATAGCATCAGAGGTTACGTACTAGTTAGTTGTAATAAATAAAGTGGGGGTTGGCCATAGGCCTGGTTATGCGCCTTGTTAGGCCAGCCAACAGCGCTTCCCGCACTTATAATATAATTAATTATCAACTAACAATGTTTTTAGTAACGTAATCCTGCTTTTAATATTTCATTTGAGTTAATCAATTAAAATCATGACGGAAGGGACTAAATCATTAGCTGCTAAATTAGGTTGGCTGACACGATTATATAATACGTGTGATGAAGCAGCTGGGACTAACCCTATAGACTATAATAGTTTAAACTCAGGTCTGCTAATGCTAAAAACTAAATGGGAAAAATATGAGACGGCTTACTGCATATACGAAGTTAAATTAAGACAAGCTGGGGATAAAGAAATTATTCAGTTATGTGTTATCAATTACACTGGTCGACAAAAAAAAATCGAAGATATGGTTCTGGACTAAATGAAGCTGATTATAGGTAAATCGACCCTGCTGAACTCGAATCTGATGTTCAATTAACTCTATCACGTCCAGTTTTTGAGAACCAGACGCAATTCACGAAAAAATATGGGTAAAATCAGCAGAAATAGGTTTCACTAATGTTTTCATTTTAAATTCTTAATCTTTTCTTTTCTCAAGCCTATTTAGGGCAGTGCAGTGTTTTTTAGTCAGTGTGATTTGTGCAGTGAGCAGGGGAGGGTGTGCGCGCTGCGTATTCGCGATAGGTTAGCAAGCTGTGTAGTACATTTTTACCTACTGATCGTACAGCTATTGACATATGTTTAAACATTTTCTTTTTCTTTGCAGATATGATGTGTTTGATTTAGTGGAGTCCTAATTTTAGTTGGTTTACCGTATATAGTACCTTGTACCGGGCTGTGATGGAGCGCCGTAACTGTGTGAATGCATCGGACAGTTTTTTGTTACATATGTGGAATTTTTACCCCTGACAGTCTGAAGAATCTTTACAAAAAAATGTTTAAAGCAGTTTCTGCATTTCTTCAAGTGCCTTTTGGTGATCAAGTTTTAAAAAA
>JACEEZ010025611.1:22500-43815 GCA_016584305.1 Chionoecetes opilio | reverse complement strand
TCCTAGACTCTATCTCTTTTATGTCAAGCTTTTCGTCATATCTCATTTGCCTTAGCCAAAGGGCTATCATATCTAAAATGCTACCCCTTTCCCTCACTTTTCCCCTCATCTCTTAACCTTCCTCACTCCTACCCCTCACCATCGACACACACACACACACACACACCACAGACACAGACACAGAACACACGACACAGACACAGACACAGACACAGACACAGACACAGACACAGACACAGACACAGACACAGACACAGACACAGACACAGACACAGACACAGACACAGACACAGACACAGACACAGACACAGACACAGACACAGACACAGACACACACACACACACACACACACACACACACACACACAGACACAGACATAGACATAGACACACACACAGACACACACACACACACACACACACACACACACACACACACACACCATAGGTTGGGGTACTCCATAGCGTAAGGGATAGCACGCTCGGCTCACAACCGAGAAGTCCCGGCCGGGTTCGATGCCCGGGCGGAGCGAAGACAGACGGGCGGTCTTCTTAAAACCCGAGCCCCTGTCCACCCAGCAATGAATGGTTACCGGGTGTTAGCCGGGGGTTTGTGACCCCCCTCCCGGGTGGGTGGTGGCTTCAGGCCAAACACTAAAACAGAAAAGAAGAATGAAAAATAATGTGATATGAGCGGGGCCATACGAGCGTTGCTCTGGCCCTGTAAAAATACAACTAGATACAACACACCACACACCCCACACACACACACACACACACACACACACACACCACAACACACACACACACACACACACACACACAACACACACACATCACACACACACGACACGCACACCAACATTCACACACAACACACACACCACACACCTACACACACACACACACACACACACACACACACACACTACTACACCACACACACACAAACAACACAACACAGACACACACACACACACCACCTACACACACCAACCACACCACAACACTACACTAGCACACACAAACCATCCACAACACCACACACACACACACACACACACACCACACACACACACACACCCACAAACACACACACCAACAAACACCACAAACAAACAACACATCAACACACAAACACACCGACACACCAGCCACAACACTACAAAACACGGATGCCCTCATTGCTGGGAACGAAAACTGTTTGTCAGTAACATTGAATTTCCTTTAACCTTACATCAGGTGCTACGGCAGGAGGGAGACATGTATAAGACTTTTTCTTTATTTCCCTCCCTACAGATCATAAATGTAAGTAAGATGGGGCATACGCTATGCTGCGGTAGGCCTCGGTGCCAATGCTCATTAGCCTTGAGCCTGTAGTCACTACAGAATTCAGGGTCCCCAACCGCAGAGCACCGCAGTGCAGCAGCGACAATCTGAGAGGCCCGAGAAGCGATCCAAGAAGAAAACTTCATGAAAACCACATGATACAGACAAAAAATTTAAAGAATTTATAATGAGACTAGTGACATTTCTCAGCACAAAGCTTATCAAAATCAGGTTAATGGAACTAACACTCAGCAAGAGAACGTCGTCAAGTGGTCATCTGTGAGCTGTGCACGGGTCTTCGATTTGTCAGTTTCATCTGCTAAACAGCTGTTCGCACAAGTATGTGATCCAAACATCGACGACACTTTCATCGCGTTCTGTACCAGGGCCGGCAATTCGAGAGAACTGGAACCCAAAATGCCAGGGGTCGCTGGCAGTTTTAACTCACTTTTTTGATAATAAGTTGGTCTACTGGAAAACAAAATATAGGCTTATTCCACTGCACTTAAAACACAAAGGTATAATATTAAGAACGATTTTCTTCTATATGTATATTGTATAGAAGCCTGATTCTGTAAAACATTGTATATAACCAAATAACCAAGGAGGTTATAGTTGAGGAGGCGAGGTAAATGCTACTCTATGATATTATATAGTCAATAACGAATGTTTAGAAGTTATCTATACCTAGGCAGTCATATTTTCATGTTATATTGTGTATCAATCAGATAGAAAGCCTGGAAGTGCAATGAGTCGACGCGTGAAGTCGTAATGTTTTTGATTCAATCTCCCCGCCACAATCTCCCCGCCCACCACTCCCCGCCGCGGCACGTCGCCTCCACAATTATAACCTACATTGTCGCAGCAACAAGCCGATTTCGGCATTCTTTATTCTTCGTTTTTCCAAGGCATTGCTTATTGTATTTTGACAAGCGTTTGCCAGACGCAGCAGTACTGTTTTAGAAAACAGTGTGAACATCGCCCAAATTTTACATGCCACAATATACATGTAAAAAATATATTAAGCTTTGCTACTCGAGGCGAGTAATTTGCATTAAATTGCTATTATAGAACGTTCCATCGTAATGCATGTCATCCATATAATTAGTAGAACAGAAGAACTATAGTTTTTGGTATTCAGATGCGGTGCATCAATGTTTATCGCGAAATTAATTTATGAAAAATATTAGTCGCGGAGCCAAAACACAGTAGACCAACCTTTGAGTTAAAACTGCCAGCGACCACTGGCATTTCTCGAGTTTCAGATCATTGGAATTAGGCCCAGTTGCAAGAAGTGGTCATTTTCCACCCAGTACACGATAGTGAGTGGGGCGCCCGACCGTCGTGATACTTCATTGATAAGTTTCATGAACGGCTGATTTTGCCCCCATCGGCATGAGGACCCGACGTCGGGAGCCATGGCGAGGTTGGTATGCCGGAGGGGTCACCCACCCTAAGACCAAGACCAGATGCAATAAAAAAAACATTGCAATTTGGCGCCAAAGACGGTTCCGGACTCCCCAACTCAGAGAAATGACTTCTTATAAGGTAAATATCGCATGTGTCTCACCAAGTTTTAAAAATTCTGATGTAAATATGCAGTTCTAACCAATACTCCCTATTGACCAATACTCTCCTGTCATAACGAGAGGGGGGGGGGGGGGGGGGCCCTCCAGACCACCTGCTAGTTAAATAACTAAACTTGGACATTCTTTTCGTAACCTAACCTCGCTAGGGGGGTTTCGTTCCCCCCCAGACCCCCCCGCTAGTTAACGCACTGAGCCTAGGCATTGTTTTCTTAACAAAACTCGCAAGGGGGATTTCGTTCCCCCTCGCTAGTTAACTAACCTAACCTAGGCATTGTTTTCTTAACAAAACTCGCAAGGGGGGTTTCGTTCCCCCCCAGACCCCCCCCCCGCTAGTTAACTAACCTAACCTGGGCATTGTTTTCTTAACAAAACTCGCAAGGGGGGTTTCGTTCCCCCCCGCTAGTTAACTAACCTAACCTGGGCATTGTTTTCTTAACAAAACTCGCATGGGGGGTTTCGTTCCCCCCGCTAGTTAACTAACCTAACCTTGGGCATTGTTTTCTTAACAAAACTCGCAAGGGGGGTTTCGTTCCCCCCAGACCCCCAGCTTGTTAACTAACCTAACCTAGGCATTGTTTTCTTAACCTAACCTCGCAAGGGGGGTTTCTTTCCCCCCAGACCCCCCCCGCTAGTTAACGCACTGAGCCTAGGCATTGTTTTCTTAACAAAACTCGCAAGGGGTGTTTCGTTCCCCCCCAAACCCCCCCCTAGTTAACTAACCTAACCTAGGCATTGTTTTCTTAACATAACCTCGCAAGGGGTGTTTCGTTCCCCCCCAAACCCCCCCCCGCTAGTTAACTAACCTAACCTAGGCATTGTTTTCTTAACAAAACTCGCAAGGGGGGTTTCGTTCCGCCCCAGACCCCCCCCCGCTAGTTAACTAACCTAACCTGGGCATTGTTTTCTTAACAAAACTCGCAAGGGGGGTTTCGTTCCCCCCCGCTAGTTAACTAACCTAACCTAGGCATTGTTTTCTTAACAAAACTCGCAAGGGGGGTTTCGTTCCCCCCCAGACCCCCCAGCTTGTTAACTAACCTAACCTAGGCATTGTTTTCTTAACCTAACCTCGCAAGGGGGGTTTCTTTCCCCCCCAGACCCCCCGCTAGTTAACGCACTGAGCCTAGGCATTATTTTCTTAACAAAACTCGCAAGGGGTGTTTCGTTCCCCCCCAGACCCCCCCGCTAGTTAACTAACCTAACCTAGGCATTGTTTTCTTAACAAAACTCGCAAGGGGGGTTTCGTTCCCCCCCAGATCCCCCCCCCCGCTAGTTAACTAACCTAACCTGGGCATTGTTTTCTTAACAAAACTCGCAAGGGGGGTTTCGTTCCCCCCCGCTAGTTAACTAACCTAACCTAGGCATTGTTTTCTTAACAAAACTCGCAAGGGGGGTTTCGTTCCCCCCCGCTAGTTAACTAACCTAACCTGGGCATTGTTTTCTTAACAAAACTCGCAAGGGGGGTTTCGTTCCCCCCCCCAGACCCCCCAGCTTGTTAACTAACCTAACCTAGGCATTGTTTTCTTAACAAAACTCGCAAGGGGGGTTTCGTTCCCCCCAGACCCCCCGCTAGTTAACTAACCTAACCTGGGCATTGTTTTCTTAACAAAACTCGCAAGGGGGGTTTCGTTCCCCCCCGCTAGTTAACTAACCTAACCTGGGCATTGTTTTCTTAACAAAACTCGCAAGGGGGGTTTCGTTCCCCCCCCGCTAGTTAACTAACCTAACCTGGGCAGTTTTCTTAACAAAACTCGCAAGGGTGGTTTCGCCCCCCCCCCCCCTCCAGACCACCCTGCTAGTTAACTAATCTAACCTGGGCACTTGTTTTCGTTACCTAACCTCGCTAGGGGGTTTCGCCCCCCCACCCTCCCAGACCCCCCTGCTAGTTGACTAACCTAACCTGGGCAATTGTTTTCGTAACCTAACCTCGCTAGGAGAGTTTCGTACCCCCAGCCAGACCCCCCTTGTGTTATTTTTCATTTCCGACGGCTGTCTGTGTGTCCAAATCAAGATTGATGGGTGAAAATGGTAAATAAGCCCTCCGGTCAAAACAGCGGGAGAACACCGATGGGTATGTTGAGTTGTTGACTGTCTTGACTTGAGTTCTTTCAACGGAACTACCAAGAAAACAACTGAAAAGTATGAATTAGCTGCCTTTTCGGCTTCGTAACCGCGTTGATTCTTCATCAGAAATGTGTCATATATTGAATATGTTGATTATTGATGTTCAATGGAAGTATTTAATAATACATGATGCTCATCGATCATCTCGTCGGTAGGGGGTTACCGCCCGACAATTTTTGCCCGATGGGGCCCACGATGGGGATGAAATGGCGCTGTTCTTGAACCAGAGGTGTCGGGCATTTCCACGCCGGGACCCTATGGGGAGCACGATAAGACCTTCTTGCAACTGGGCCTTAGAGAGAACGGGAACTCGAAATGCCAGGGGTCGCTGGCAGTTTTAACTCACTTTTTTGATAATAAGTTGGTCTACTGGAAAACAAAATATTGGCTTATTCCACTGCATTTAAAACACAAAAGGATAATATTAAGAACGATTTTCTTCTATATGTATATTGTATAGAAGCCTGATTCTGTAAAAAATGTGTAACGCGAGAAAATGGGTTAAAACTTTTGACTCATGATTGACGAAGAGTTTACGTTGAGTGGGGGGGGTAAAGTAATATATAAATGTCGAGTAATTAAATGCGTCATTTTCCTTCACTCCTCAGTTCTGAATCACTATATATATATATATATATATATATATATATATATATATATATATATATATATATATATATATATATATATATATATATATATATATATATATATATTTTTTTTCGACAATATTTTGTGCCGACGATAGCTGGTGACATCAGCAGGCCAGTCGAGGAGGGAGGCAGGTAGCCATATTAGTTGTCTCTGTCCACGGCTCCAGCTGGTAAGACGTGTGGGGAGGTGTGGCTATCAACCCTGTTCAAGGTATGTGCGGGGAAATGTATTGGTGGGGATGTAGGGGAGATTGATTATTATTTATCTGTTATAGCATGAAAGCTCATGGCCATATGTTATTTATAGGGTTTTAGGGAGCGGTGTGAAGCTGGCGGTGTGAAGCCGGCGGGGTGACCAGCGGTGAGCTGTGGAAACAGCTGTGAGCTGTGGGAGCAGCTGTGAGCTGTGGAAGCTGAGTGGATGACCCTGGATACACCTGGATACAGCTAAGGCTTTGTTTCATAGCTGGAGTGTGTGGTATTGATACTTTACTCAGAGAATCAGTGTGACGGGAAAGTTACACCGAGGGTCAGTGTGACGGGAAAGTTACACAGAGAATCAGTGTGACGGGAAAGTTACACAGAGAATCAGTGTGACGGGAAAGTTACTCAGTGATTTAGGGTGAAGTAGTTATAGGGTTACGCTTTGAGCACAAGCTGAGAGTCGCGTCGTGTCGATGTTAATAGTATTAACTATGTATTTGTGTTGAAAGACTAGGTTAAGAAGGAGGGAAGTAATTACTGGTGAATCAGTAAAGTGTCAATATACTGATATTCTGATAACGAGTTGTTTATTCAGACCCATTAGTACTTACATATTTTCTTAATCTTATATTTTTTTTCCCCACTTATTGTGGGTGGTGGCAGCGTAATACCCAGGATTATGGAGCCCTTCGAGTTAACGTCCAAGCTATAAAGCGATAAAGGGGGGCGCTACACATGTATATAACCAAATAACCAAGTAGGTTACAGTTGAGGAGGCGATGGAAATGTTACTCTATGATATTATAGAGTCAATAACGAATGTTTAGAAGTTAACTATACCTAGGCAGTTATATTTTACTGTTATTATTGTGTATCAATTAGATAGAAAGCCTGGAAGTGCAATGAGTCGACGCGTGAAGCCGCAATGTTTTGATTCAATCTCCACCGCCACCACTCCCCGCCGCGGCATGTCGCCTCCACAATTATAACCTACTTTGTCGCAGCAACAGAGCGATTTCGGCATTCTATATTCTTCGTTTTTCCAAGGCATTGCTTATTGTATTTTGACAAGCGTTGCCAGACGCAGCAGCACTGTCTTAGAAAACAGTGTGAACATCGCCCATAAACATGTANTACTTTCCATCACCTCAAGTTATCATCATCCATCTCCTCTCTTTTTTTCCATACTCCTTCCTCTCCTTTATATTACTTTCCATCACCTCAAGTTATCATCATCCTATCTCCTTCCTCCTTTATATTACTTTCCATCACCTCAAGTTATCATCAGCCTATCTCCTTCCTCCTTTACCTCCTCTTCCTCCCTTTTCCTTATCTGCCTTCCTCTTCCTCTATACTCTTTAATTCTTTCTTCCCTAAATGTTCACACCTGTTATTCATCCTTCCCTCTATTCCTGCTTTTCCTCCTCCTTCCCTTTGTCAGCATTTTGTCATACATCATTTGCGTTGAGGGGAAAAAAATGAGGTTATTCGGTCATATCATGTATGTGAGAGGCTGCTATGCGGTCATATATTGCTCATTTTCTCCTCATACAATATCATATGCTACCCCTTTCCCTCACTTTTCCCCTCATCTCTTAACCTTCCTCACTCCTACCCCTCACCATCGACACACACACACACACACACACACACACACACAGACACAGACACAGACACAGACACAGACACAGACACAGACACAGACACAGACACAGACACAGACACAGACACAGACACAGACACAGACACAGACACAGACACAGACACAGACACAGACACAACACACACAACACAGACACAACACACACACACACACACACACGACACACACAACACGACACAGACACAGACACAGACACAGACACAGACACAGACACACACACACACACACACACACACACACACACACACACACACACACACCATAGGTTGGGGTACTCCATAGCGTAAGGGATAGCACGCTCGGCTCACAACCGAGAAGTCCCGGCCGGGTTCGATGCCCGGGCGGAGCGAAGACAGACGGGCGGTCTTCTTAAAACCCGAGCCCCTGTCCACCCAGCAATGAATGGTTACCGGGTGTTAGCCGGGGGTTTGTGACCCCCCTCCCGGGGTGGTGGCTTCGGCCAACACTAAAAACAGAAAGATGAATGAGAAAAATAAATGTTGATATGTAGACGGGGCCATACGAGCGTTGCTCTGGCCCTGTAAAAATACAACTAGATGAATACACACACACACACACACACACACACACACACACACACACACACACACACACACACACACACACACACACACACACACACACACACTCGGTTGCCCCTCAGTTTGGCCTGGGAACGAAACTGTTTTGTCAGTAAACATTGAATTACCTTATTAACCTTCACATCAGGTGCTACGGCGGAGGGGAGACTGTAATAAGACTTTTTCTTTATTTTTCTTCCCTACAGATCATAAATGTAAAGTAAAGATGGGAGCATACGCTATGCTGCGCGTGGCCTCGGTGCCATCTCCATCCCATTAGCCTTTGAGCCTGTAGTCACTACAGAATTCAGGGGTCCCCAACCCGCAGAGCACCGCGGGCCGCAGCGACAAGTCTGAGAGGGCCCGAGGGCCGCACCAATAAAAAACTCAGAAAACCACATATACAGAACAAAAAATTTCAAAGAATTTATTAATGAGACACCTGGTGACATTTCTCAGCACAAAGCTTATCAAAATCAGGGGTAATGGAACTAACACTCAGCAAGAGAACGTCGTCCAAGTGGTCATCTGTGAGCTGTGCACGGGTCTTCGATTTTGTCAGTTTCATCTTGCTAAACAGCTGTTCGCACAAGTATGTTGATCCAAACATCGACGACACTTTCATCGCGTTCTGTACCAGGGCCGGCAATTCGAGAGAACTGGAACCCAAAATGCCAGGGGTCGCTGGCAGTTTTAACTCACTTTTTTGATAATAAGTTGGTCTACTGGAAAACAAAATATAGGCTTATTCCACTGCACTTAAAACACAAAAGTATAATATTAAGAACGATTTTCTTCTATATGTATATTGTATAGAAGCCTGATTCTGTAAAACATTGTATATAACCAAATAACCAAGGAGGTTATAGTTGAGGAGGCGAGGTAAATGCTACTCTATGATATTATATAGTCAATAACGAATGTTTAGAAGTTATCTATACCTAGGCAGTCATATTTTCCTGTTATTATTGTGTATCAATCAGATAGAAAGCCTGGAAGTGCAATGAGTCGACGCGTGAAGTCGTAATGTTTTGATTCAATCTCCCCGCCACAATCTCCCCGCCCACCACTCCCCGCCGCGGCACGTCGCCTCCACAATTATAACCTACATTGTCGCAGCAACAAGCCGATTTCGGCATTCTTTATTCTTCGTTTTTCCAAGGCATTGCTTATTGTATTTTGACAAGCGTTTGCCAGACGCAGCAGTACTGTTTTAGAAAACAGTGTGAACATCGCCCACATGTAAAAAATATATTAAGCTTTGCTACTCGAGGCGAGTAATTTGCATTAAATTGCTATTATAGAACGTTCCATCGTAATGCATGTCATCCATATAATTAGTAGAACAGAAGAACTATAGTTTTTGGTATTCAGATGCGGTGCATCAATGTTTATCGCGAAATTAATTTATGAAAAATATTAGTCGCGGAGCCAAAACACAGTAGACCAACCTTTGAGTTAAAACTGCCAGCGACCACTGGCATTTCTCGAGTTTCAGATCATTGGAATTAGGCCCAGTTGCAAGAAGTGGTCATTTTCCACCCAGTACACGATAGTGAGTGGGGCGCCCGACCGTCGTGATACTTCATTGATAAGTTTCATGAACGGCTGATTTTGCCCCCATCGGCATGAGGACCCGACGTCGGGAGCCATGGCGAGGTTGGTATGCCGGAGGGGTCACCCACCCTAAGACCAAGACCAGATGCAATAAAAAAAACATTGCAATTTGGCGCCAAAGACGGTTCCGGACTCCCCAACTCAGAGAAATGACTTCTTATAAGGTAAATATCGCATGTGTCTCACCAAGTTTTAAAAATTCTGATGTAAATATGCAGTTCTAACCAATACTCCCTATTGACCAATACTCTCCTGTCATAACGAGAAGGGGGGGGGGGGGGGGGGCCCTCCAGACCCCCTGCTAGTTAAATAACTAAACTTGGACATTGTTTTCGTAACCTAACCTCGCTAGGGGGGTTTCGTTCCCCCCCAGACCCCCCCGCTAGTTAACGCACTGAGCCTAGGCATTGTTTTCTTAACAAAACTCGCAAGGGGGATTTCGTTCCCCTCGCTAGTTAACTAACCTAACCTAGGCATTGTTTTCTTAACAAAACTCGCAAGGGGGTTTCGTTCCCCCCCAGACCCCCCCCCCCGCTAGTTAACTAACCTAACCTGGGCATTGTTTTCTTAACAAAACTCGCAAGGGGGTTTCGTTCCCCCCCGCTAGTTAACTAACCTAACCTGGGCATTGTTTTCTTAACAAAACTCGCATGGGGGGTTTCGTTCCCCCCCGCTAGTTAACTAACCTAACCTTGGGCATTGTTTTCTTAACAAAACTCGCAAGGGGGGTTTCGTTCCCCCCCAGACCCCCCAGCTTGTTAACTAACCTAACCTAGGCATTGTTTTCTTAACCTAACCTCGCAAGGGGGGTTTCTTTCCCCCCCAGACCCCCCCCGCTAGTTAACGCACTGAGCCTAGGCATTGTTTTCTTAACAAAACTCGCAAGGGGTGTTTCGTTCCCCCCCAAACCCCCCCGCTAGTTAACTAACCTAACCTAGGCATTGTTTTCTTAACATAACCTCGCAAGGGGTGTTTCGTTCCCCCCCAACCCCCCCCCGCTAGTTAACTAACCTAACCTAGGCATTGTTTTCTTAACAAAACTCGCAAGGGGGGTTTCGTTCCGCCCCAAGACCCCCCCCGCTAGTTAACTAACCTAACCTGGCATTGTTTTCTTAACAAAACTCGCAAGGGGGGTTTCGTTCCCCCCCGCTAGTTAACTAACCTAACCTAGGCATTGTTTTCTTAACAAAACTCGCAAGGGGGGTTTCGTTCCCCCCCAGACCCCCCAGCTTGTTAACTAACCTAACCTAGGCATTGTTTTCTTAACTAACCTCGCAAGGGGGGTTTCTTTCCCCCCCAGACCCCCCGCTAGTTAACGCACTGAGCCTAGGCATTATTTTCTTAACAAAACTCGCAAGGGGTGTTTCGTTCCCCCCAGACCCCCCCGCTAGTTAACTAACCTAACCTAGGCATTGTTTTCTTAACAAAACTCGCAAGGGGGGTTTCGTTCCCCCCCAGATCCCCCCCCCCGCTAGTTAACTAACCTAACCTGGGCATTGTTTTCTTAACAAAACTCGCAAGGGGGTTTCGTTCCCCCCCGCTAGTTAACTAACCTAACCTAGGCATTGTTTTCTTAACAAAACTCGCAAGGGGGGTTTCGTTCCCCCCCGCTAGTTAACTAACCTAACCTGGGCATTGTTTTCTTAACAAAACTCGCAAGGGGGGTTTCGTTCCCCCCCCCAGACCCCCCAGCTTGTTAACTAACCTAACCTAGGCATTGTTTTCTTAACAAAACTCGCAAGGGGGGTTTTCGTTCCCCCCCAGACCCCCCGCTAGTTAACTAACCTAACCTGGGCATTGTTTTCTTAACAAACTCGCAAGGGGGGTTTCGTTCCCCCCCGCTAGTTAACTAACCTAACCTGGGCATTGTTTTCTTAACAAAACTCGCAAGGGGGGTTTCGTTCCCCCCCCGCTAGTTAACTAACCTAACCTGGGCAGTTTTCTTAACAAAACTCGCAAGGGTGGTTTCGCGCCCCCCCCCCCCCTCCAGACCACCCTGCTAGTTAACTAATCTAACCTGGGCACTTGTGTTTCGTTACCTAACCTCGCTAGGGGGGTTTCGCCCCCCCACCCTCCCAGACCCCCCTGCTAGTTGACTAACCTAACCTGGGCAATTGTTTTCGTAACCTAACCTCGCTAGAGAGTTTCGTACCCCCAGCCAGACCCCCCTTGTGTTATTTTTCATTTCCGACGGCTGTCTGTGTGTCCAAATCAAGATTGATGGGTGAAAATGGTAAATAAGCCCTCCGGTCAAAACAGCGGGAGAACACCGATGGGTATGTTGAGTTGTTGACTGTCTTGACTTGAGTTCTTTCAACGGAACTACCAAGAAAACAACTGAAAAGTATGAATTAGCTGCCTTTTCGGCTTCGTAACCGCGTTGATTCTTCATCAGAAATGTGTCATATATTGAATATGTTGATTATTGATGTTCAATGGAAGTATTTAATAATACATGATGCTCATCGATCATCTCGTCGGTAGGGGGTTACCGCCCGACAATTTTTGCCCGATGGGGCCCACGATGGGGATGAAATGGCGCTGTTCTTGAACCAGAGGTGTCGGGCATTTCCACGCCGGGACCCTATGGGGAGCACGATAAGACCTTCTTGCAACTGGGCCTTAGAGAGAACGGGAACTCGAAATGCCAGGGGTCGCTGGCAGTTTTAACTCACTTTTTTGATAATAAGTTGGTCTACTGGAAAACAAAATATTGGCTTATTCCACTGCATTTAAAACACAAAAGGATAATATTAAGAACGATTTTCTTCTATATGTATATTGTATAGAAGCCTGATTCTGTAAAAATGTGTAACGCGAGAAAATGGGTTAAAACTTTTGACTCATGATTGACGAAGAGTTTACGTTGAGTGGGGGGGGTAAAGTAATATATAAATGTCGAGTAATTAAATGCGTCATTTTCCTTCACTCCTCAGTTCTGAATCACTATATATATATATATATATATATATATAATATATATATATATATATATATAATATATATATATAATATATATATATATATATATATATATATATATCTATATATATTTTTTTTTTTCGACAATATTTTGTCCCGACGATAGCTGGTGACATCAGCAGGCCAGTCGAGGAGGGAGGCAGGTAGCCATATTAGTTGTCTCTGTCCACGGCTCCAGCTGGTAAGACGTGTGGGGAGGTGTGGCTATCAACCCTGTTCAAGGTATGTGCGGGGAAATGTATTGGTGGGGATGTAGGGGAGATTGATTATTATTTATCTGTTATAGCATGAAAGCTCATGGCCATATGTTATTTATAGGGTTTTAGGGAGCGGTGTGAAGCTGGCGGTGTGAAGCCGGCGGGGTGACCAGCGGTGAGCTGTGGAAACAGCTGTGAGCTGTGGGAGCAGCTGTGAGCTGTGGAAGCTGAGTGGATGACCCTGGATACACCTGGATACAGCTAAGGCTTTGTTTCATAGCTGGAGTGTGTGGTATTGATACTTTACTCAGAGAATCAGTGTGACGGGAAAGTTACACCGAGGGTCAGTGTGACGGGAAAGTTACACAGAGAATCAGTGTGACGGGAAAGTTACACAGAGAATCAGTGTGACGGGAAAGTTACTCAGTGATTTAGGGTGAAGTAGTTATAGGGTTACGCTTTGAGCACAAGCTGAGAGTCGCGTCGTGTCGATGTTAATAGTATTAACTATGTATTTGTGTTGAAAGACTAGGTTAAGAAGGAGGGAAGTAATTACTGGTGAATCAGTAAAGTGTCAATATACTGATATTCTGATAACGAGTTGTTTATTCAGACCCATTAGTACTTACATATTTTCTTAATCTTATATTTTTTTTCCCCACTTATTGTGGGTGGTGGCAGCGTAATACCCAGGATTATGGAGCCCTTCGAGTTAACGTCCAAGCTATAAAGCGATAAAGGGGGGCGCTACACATGTATATAACCAAATAACCAAGTAGGTTACAGTTGAGGAGGCGATGGAAATGTTACTCTATGATATTATAGAGTCAATAACGAATGTTTAGAAGTTAACTATACCTAGGCAGTTATATTTTACTGTTATTATTGTGTATCAATTAGATAGAAAGCCTGGAAGTGCAATGAGTCGACGCGTGAAGCCGCAATGTTTTGATTCAATCTCCACCGCCACCACTCCCCGCCGCGGCATGTCGCCTCCACAATTATAACCTACTTTGTCGCAGCAACAGAGCGATTTCGGCATTCTATATTCTTCGTTTTTCCAAGGCATTGCTTATTGTATTTTGACAAGCGTTTGCCAGACGCAGCAGCACTGTCTTAGAAAACAGTGTGAACATCGCCCCAATAAAACATGCTATAATACAATATACATGTAAAAAATATATTAAGCTTTGATACTTGAGGCGAGTAATTTGCATTAAATTGCTATTATAGAACGTTCCATCCTAATGCCTGTCATCCATACAATTAGTAGAACAGAAGAACTATATTTTTTGGTATTCAGATGCGGTGCATCAATATTTATCGCGAAATTGATTTATGAAAATATTAGTCGCGGAGCCAAAACACAAGTAGACCAACCTTTGAGTTAAAACTGCCAGCGACCACTGGCATTTCTCGAGTTTCAGTTCATTGGAATTGACGTGTGCGAACTTGAGACTGCCCGAAGGTGAGTGGGGAGGATCCGTTGAACTTTGAGCGCAGCTCGTCGTAACACTGGAGCTCAATGAGCTCGAGCTGGAGGTCAGCGGGGGCACACTCTGGGTCTGCGTCGAAGGGTTCGCTGAACAGCTTCAGCTCTGGGGTGTAGCCGCGTACATCAGCAAAACGGCTGGCAAACTCTTTCCTCAAGTCCCCAACGACGTCCACGTATTTCTCTGTGCTGGTGGGCTTAACTGACGCCAACTTCGAGAAGTGGGTGAAGTCCTTCTTCTCCAGCTTAGACTCCCATAGCTTGAGCTTCATCTCGAAGGCGTGAACCTTTGACATCATGTCCGGGACGAGGATATCTCTTCCTTGGAGCTGAAGGTTTAGGTTGTTCAGATGAGTGGTCAGGTCGGCGAGAAAAGCGAGATAAGGCGAGCGTATAAAAATATACTTAACCTAACCTCCTAACCTTAATTAACCAATTAACCTAACCTAACCTATCCTAAAACACGCTCTTGAGAAAAAGATGTTTCAACACACGTTTGGAATGATGGAGGGCTGCACCGATGACCAAAAGGAAATGATCTGGCGGGCCGCACGGAATACCCTCGCGGGCCGCATGTGGCCCGCGGGCCGCGGGTTGGGGACTCCTGCCTGAGTGTAATGCATGGGTGAGAACCCGTTACCCCGGGACACAGGGCTAGTGTGACATCCGGGTTACCACAAAAGAAAAAAAAAACGGTTTGAGGCTTTTATTGGAATTCAACTATAGACAACGTACATATTAACAAATCAAACATGAATTCAAAGAAGCATAAATCGGAGAGGCTTTTTTTCTCTCTCTTTTTAGAAATTCCAGATATCGTTTGAAGTCAAGAGTCTCATTGATAAAACTTTTCCTTTCCCTCGCAATCCATCCCAGTCTCAATAACGCTCAGTATTTCCTCTTCCCTTGTTACAAAGTTAAAAGTTACATTAATCTTCGGAGGCAGTTTGTGTGAGGCGTTCAGTTCCAGGGCGGCATTAGCATTCACTTTCAATTGGAGCAGTCAGCCATGCCAGGCAATTGTGTTTGGCAGGGGCGGCGGGTGAGAACATTTCCTTGCTCGACAAGTATGATCGTGATAACTTATTTACTCATTCATCCTCTCGGCGCCTCGACAGTAAGGATTAAAGTCGACACCTCAACACTTACGCACGTCTAATGACCTGACACTTTAATAACGGGGTAAAAAATTTATCGCTTTACCATCATCATGAACCTAAAAGCATATTTGCAAATGAAAGCTTGATATGAAACGTTACCTTTAATAGTACTTTAATAGTTCAACTCAACACTTAGGCACTTCTAATGACCTGCCACTTTAATAACGAGGGAATAAAATGTATCCCTTTATCATCATCACTAACCTTCAAGTATGTTTGCAAATGGAAACTTGTTATGAAACGTCGATATTTCCTGAAGGAAAAAAAATGATACACAAAACACAGGTATTCGAACTAAATTGGCCCACCACAATTTCTATATTCTCTTACTGTCTTCTTTATAGGGACTGACAATTCAGCGGACTTTTTGTTACATGCTTCTTTATTTTGCCCTTGGCCAGTTCTTTGTAATGTAAAAATATAAAATGCAAATAAAAATTATACGAAACCCCGTCCACCTGGCCAGATTTGTTGGAATATACCCTCGCCCTTTCCTCCCTTCCCGAAAAAATACTGTATAAAGAAAAAACTGACTGAAGGACTCGAGCTTTCTCATCCAGTGAAGAAAAGAATCCAGTCAGTTTTCAGGGAGTCGTTTTTAAACAATGGCAGAAGAGCGGCGGGCAGGGAGGGAGACTCGACGATTTTTCTTGGTGTTCTTTCTTCCGGTGGTCAGGAGCCGAGAAAAAATGCTTTGTTCCTGTGCTGGTGAAGCCATTTCCGCGCTATACGTGGGCTGCACCCCCCCCCCCCCACCCCACACCCCAACCCACCCACCCACCCACCCACCCACCCACCCACACCCACACCCACACCCACACCCACATACACACACACACACACACACACACACACACCTGACACAGCCACGCGGCATTCTCTATCCTGGGAGTCTTTCATTGCAAGTTTGTATGTTTTGTATTTTTAGACAAGTCAGGCAATATTACTTACCAAGTCGTGGGTCTTGTTTACGTAAACCATTATATTCCCAGTTTGTTAGGTCAGTTTGAGCGATTTTTTGTGACTTAAGTACAAAGTCACAAGTAAGTACAAAATCACATAAAATCTGTTCCATCCTTCACGTTTTGTTGACTTGAGTTAATTCCTCTTGTTCCCATTAAGTCTCTCCCACGACAAAGACTTCAATCACTCCCTTTCACATCTTTTCCTGGCTTCAATGACTCTTGCATTGGTGTTCTATAATGTCATCACTGATTAGATGAGACATAATAAGCGTGAAATTACTGGACTTAAATACTCGCTCCGTGGGTTAGAAATAGATGAAATAATTATGTGCTATAAATCAGATTATAAATAAAAGATAAAGCCTATTGCACTAATGAACTCTATACGCACAACACACATACGTACACACACAACAAGTGATTCACGGAGAGATGCCACCGAGCGCCTAACTTCTGATCTTTCTATTATTTCTGATTGGGGCAAAGCAAACTTTGTTTTGTTCAATGCCTCAAAAACCCAATTTCTTCACCTATCTACTCGACAAAACCTACCAGATAACTATCCCCTCTTCTTCAATGACACTCAACTGTCTCCTTCTTCTACAATGAACATTCTAGGACTATCCTTTACTAAAAATCTGAACTGGAAATCTCACATCTCATCTCTTGCTAAAACATCTTCTAAGAAGGTAGGTGTGCTGTGGCGTCTGCGTCTTTTTTTTTCTCCCTCCCAATTGCTTGCTCTCTACAGGGGCCTTATCCGGCCATGTATGGAGTATGTCTCACATGTTTGGGGAAGATCCACTCATACAGCTCTCCTAAACAGGGTTGAGTCAAAAGCTTTTCGTCTCATCAACTCCTCTCCTCTGACTGACTGTCTTCAATCTTTAAATCACCGCCGCAATGTTGCTTCTCTTGCTCTCTTCTACCGTTATTTTCATGCTCACTGCTCTTCTGAACTTGCTAACTGCATGCCTCCCCCACTCCCGCGGCCTTGCTGCACAAGACTTTCTACTCGTTCCCATCCCTATTCTGTCCATCTTCCTAATGCAAGAGTTAATCAGTATCTTTACTCTTTCATCCCTTTCACTGGTAAACTCTGGAACTCTCTTCCTGTTTCTATTTTTCCACTTTCCTATGACTTAAATCTTTTAAAAAGAAGAGTAACAAGACACCTTCCGAACTAAATTGGCCTACCCCTTTGTTTTTATTGTATTCTCTTACTGTCTTCTTTATAGGGACTGGCAACTAAGCGGGCTTTGTGTTACCCATTTTTGTTGTGCCCTTGGCCAGTTCCCTGTGATGTAAAAAAAACAAAAAAAACACTGACTACAATACTCTTACGCTCACATACATTCGGTCGTTACATACATACGTACTTATTACTAATACTTACAAACAAGACTCACACACACATACACACTTACGTAAACACCAACTACTTCAGAGTTCATCACAAGGGACGTCTTTCCTAATTGGACAAGTTGTGGTGAAGCTTTGCCTCCCGCCAGACTGTGACCTGCGCGTTCTCGATCACCCAAACGAAGACCCGGGCATCTTGGTCTGCTTCAGGCTGGGCAGAACCGCGGCAATCCCAGTGGCTGCGCGATAGGGTGGAGTGAAAATTTTCAGATTTTATTTTCTTCTTTGGGTAGTTATAAAAACTTGCTAAGGGGTCTAAACAACATGTTGACATGAAATAGAAAAATTACAAAAATTTTGTTTGGCTAGCACATTCAGCTTGAAAATCACGCCGATTCTTTCTTTTTTTTTGAGGCAGAATGGCGTTTTGCTGTATCTAAATGTGCTTAGACTGCAATACCATTATTTGTATTGTACAATTTTAACAAGTAACTGCTTGAGTTTACACAAACAAACAAAGAACACTAATATGGGAACATAGTTCACTTAATTTCTTTTCATAGTTTTTCAAATTTTATGTTGAATTTTGGTTTCAAATTTGGGCATTTTAGCCTGCGACTCCAACCGGACCCGTATAAACCCATCGCGGCTTTCCTTCCCACAGACCGCCGCCGAAGCTTCCGTAACAAGCTTGATATGTCTCTCGACTGCTTGCGTGTGACAGGGGTAGCGTGAAAAGCCGACGATTGGCGTGACATCCTCGTGGATGAAGCGTAGAAAAGTCTCGTCATCAATCTTCATGGTCACCGGTGGTTCCGTGATTGGTTCCTTGCTCCAGTCAATCATAGAAGTGTAGTCTTCGGCTTCAAAGTTCAGAGTTGGCACCTTAAAGACCCTGACCGTGACCGGTTCCGCTTCTTTTCTTGCTTTCATGATGCGACGTACACAGAGTTCGCGTATATGGGGTCGAGCGTCGGTTATCATACTGAGAAGAAGATTCTCGGGATGTCCGAAATAACCATTTCTTTGTATAACGGGGTCGACGACACGATGAAGATCTTTCTTCATGTAGCGAGATTTGTTGATCGTTTCAAACACGTGCCTTCCTCCATCTTTGCACGAGGGTTTCATCTTTATCGCAAACCACATGGGTGCATAAACTCTGACAATGAAGAGAACAAGCTCTTTGAGTTGATCTGAGGGGTTCGCTGTAGACACATACAGACGTAGAATGCGATTGCCTGTAGTTAACCATCTCGAATGATTCATTAGACCGGGATTTCGTAGAGAAAGGTCAACAGGACACACACCGACTGATATGGCGTTACACATGTCGTGAAGGTACTTCTGATCTGTTGATAAATCATCAGGGAGTGTCGAGGACATTTCACACTGAATGTGTGAAAATAACACTAGCGGTAAAGCTTCACAGGTTGGTAGTTGTTTACCGATCGGTCCTGAGAAGCCTTTTGGTCCTGTGGTCTTCCCGTCGAGATGAGCGAAGAGATGCCTCAATGGAAGCTCATTCGCGTGAAGTTGGCAGATGAACCAATTAACTGGTCGCTTTAGAGACAGTTCAAACAATCGAACGATGCCGCCTTTTACTCCAGTGTTGACTACTGTGCCGTCGCATCCCAGAGCCATTATTTCTGTTTTATTTATACCTCTCTCGTCTAAATATGTTATCAGTTCAACTGTTACAACTTTGCTAGAGCCGCCGGTTGGAGTTATGTGTCCAAAATAAGACGACCCCGGTTCAGATATGATTACTATATGTTCTTCGCTCGTGACCCGCAAAATATTTGTGATGATATGTTTTCAGCATATCCTGTATGCGCCTGTGGCTGAGCCGTGGAAGTGATGATTTCTCCCATATCATAACAACATCCACTATAATAATTTCAGCGATGTCGTGCTGCGAAGGTTCTTTGTTGGATTGTTCTTTTAGGGTGCGCTTGATCAGGTTATACAACTTCATTACGTCTCTGTATGTTGGTAGCCGGTTCTTCGGGAGCGCACTTGGTGCTCCAAACAAGGTGCATGATACGCTTTCTCTTGTCTTGACAGGAGTAGTCATTGTGTGCCTGAAAAAAAAGCATTAAATTAAGCTAGGTAGGTAGGTAGGTAGGTAGGTAGGTAGGTAGATATGTAGATATGTACATTTTTTGGCGCGACGACTAAAATTGTGGACCTTTTTCGCCGATTTTTACGTCATTTTTTCTGGTAAATAGGCGTGATTTTCAAGCTGAATGTGTTAGCCAAAAAAAAAAAAATTTTTTTTTTTTTTAACGCCATCTTGTTTATAATAACAGTTAGCAAGTTTTTAATGCTACCCGAAAAAAAGAAAAAAAATATCATAATTAAAATTGCCACTTTCACTCCACCCTACTGCGCGAGCCGCCTCGTCAGCCGCCTCGTTCCCCAGCGCTGCGAGGCTTTGGATGTGGCTGTTAAGGGTGGTGGTGAGCCATGTTGACCGCCGGGGAGTGCAGCTGCTACTGGATCCAGAGGACAGACCTGGAGGCGGAGTGGGCGGCCACTCTCCTTTCATGACTGTGTCTGGCGTGCTCCAAGGCCACCAGCTCCTTCTGCACTGAATCTCAAGGGCAGAGCAGTGGTCACGAGCGTTCTCCAGGACGGCACCTCCTCACCGCTCCTCACCGGCGCGCCCCCCGTGCCATTCTCAGCGAAGACCATTCCGTCAGTGCTGTAGATGTTACTTAACGGGACATTTGCCTCCACCATCGCCGTCAGCGTGTGCTGCTGTCGGTTCTCCTGCATGCACAGCGCCTTGGTGACAAGCACGGCGGAGGTGATGACCTGCGTCATCTGGGACTGCCTCGAAGGCTGCGTAGACGGCGGCAGGGCCGTCGAGTCCTTTGTGCAACAGCTTGTTGAGGTGGAACAAGTGGTTGGCGGCGTCAACCATGCACCCTCCGTATACAGGTGGTGTCGGCGGTGGGAGAACCAGAGACAGATGGAATGGAGGGTTGATTGATTTTAATGCCAAAAAAGGGGGTTGTGATAGCAACGCCTTGTTTGGTGGGGCTGCTACAGGGGAATGGGGGCCTCGTAAGATTTGGGAGAAAAAATCCAAATTTATTAAAAGAAAAAATCTACTATAACGGGGCTGNGACTGAGGGGAAAAAGAGGGAAATATATATATAAGAAGAAAAAAAAGAGGGGAAATGTAGATAAAAAAAAGGAAAAAACAGAGACTAAGACAGAGGGGAAAAATAGAGAGACAAAAAAAGGTAAGGTAAAGCCAAGACTGAGGGGAAAAAGAGGGAAATATATATATAAGAAGAAAAAAAAGAGGGGAAATGGAGATAAAAAAAAGGAAAAAACAGAGACTAAGACAGAGGGGAAAGAGAGAAAGATAATAAAAAAGAAGTGAAGA
>JACEEZ010025611.1:0-20000 GCA_016584305.1 Chionoecetes opilio | reverse complement strand
CAAATCCATCAATTTCACACGTAAACAAAGGTGCTTATATTCATTCCAAACACACATGTATAAAAAAAACATTCATACTTCCTTATTCATGTATATATTACCACACCCATGTATATATCATCACACCTATGTATATTTGTAACAGTCATTCACATACATGTAAGTAAATAGGTGCTTCAATTCACTCCAAACACATATGTATAAAAAAATATTCATACTACCATATTAATGTATATATTACCACACTCATGTATACATTATCACATATATGTATACTTATAAAAATAGTCATTCATACACATGTAAATAGCGGTTGATTACGTAGGTATACACACATATATACATCTGATTTGATACGTACATGTATACCTATCTGTATACCTACCATCTGATTTAATAACCATGTATACCTATAAATGTATACAATAGTCTTTCCATTTTATCTAGTCACTTGTGGAAATGACCCACCAACCACCCTCTCAATTAGTAGAGCGGTAGTTTTGTTGCCCTCCCCCGTCCTTGTGAGGGAGGTAATGTTCGTTCACCATAAGGGGAGGTTCGTTCACCATAGGGGGAGGTTCGTTCACCATAGGGGGAGGTTCGTTCACCATAGGGGGAGATTCGTTCACCATAGGGGGAGGTTCGTTCACATAGGGGGAGATTCGTTCACCATAGGGGGAGGTTCGTTCACCATAGGGGGAGATTCGTTCACCATAGGGGGAGGCTCGTTCACCATAGTGGGAGGTTCGTTCACCATAGGGGGAGGTTCGTTCACCATAGGGGGAGATTCGTTCACCATAGGGGGAGGTTCGTTCACCATAGGGGGAGGTTCGTTCACCATAGGGGGAGATTCGTTCACCATAGGGGGAGGTTCGTTCACCATAGGGGGAGGTTCGTTCACCATAGGGGGAGGCTCGTTCACCATAGTGGGAGGTTCGTTCACCATAGGGGGAGGTTCGTTCACCATAGGGGGAGATTCGTTCACCATAGGGGGAGGTTCGTTCACCATAGGGGGAGGTTCGTTTACCATAGGGGGAGGTTCGTTCACCATAGGGGGAGATTCGTTCACCATAGGGGGAGGTTCGTTCACCATAGGGGGAGGTTCGTTTACCATAGGGGGAGGTTCGTTCACCATAGGAATGTATACTATATATATAATTATAATGGTAATGGGTAGAAATTAAAGCGACTAAAGTGACTTGATACATTGGAAAGTCTATAGACCTGTTTCATTTAGTACATTTAAGTTTAAGGTGTGTCTAGTATGTGCTTAGTGTTCCGTACTGTACTAGTTAATAATGACTTGTTTCCAGTATCAGTGCTTAATTTTATGTACTTAACTTAACCCCTTCAGACCCAGATCATTCCTTTCCTATATAAAATCGTCTGTTGTTAGCCATAAGATTACAAAGATAAGATAAGATTTTCATCCTATCTAGACACTTTGCAAGTACCAACTACAAGGTTATTGACTACAAAGCGCCGCCACGTCAGGACGAACTAGGCGGACTCAAACCGCTGACCGAATGCACAGGGACGCTGCACATTGCGAACTCACGTCTCTACCAACCTTGTCACCCTGACGGGCTATAAGACTACAAAAATGTTACTTAATATACCAAATTAGCGCGTAGGCAAGGATATTAAACAGGTCATATCTATCCAAAAATTGCTTACAGTCATTAAAATAGTCTAATAGTAGCCAAAATACAAAGGAAATTACGTTCTGGGCATGAAGGGGTTAAATTTTTTGGGAAATCTATGATAGGTACTAAGTATTTGCTAAGTCTACCCTCGTCTTCCTTTCAGACTAGTAAACAGGGAAGGGAAACATAAGCAAGGTAGAATAAGAATAAATAAAATGGTAAACACTGTTGGGAAATCTATACTATGTTATAAATAGTTGTCAAAGTTAATCCTCGTCTTCCTTTTAGGCAATTAAATCAACACTTCTTTCCCCTATTTTCTTTGTAATGCATAATGTAAAATATAGAGAATGAAATGCCTCTACTCTTTTTATCAGCTACTTCATCTACATTTACATCTATTATTTTAAGCATCTACTCATCACTTTTTTTCCTATTTTCTTAGTAATGCATAATAGAGGAGATAAAGAATGAAATGCATCTACTTTTTTATCAGCTACTTCATCTACGTCTATCATTTTTAGTATCTACTCATCACCTTTTTTCCTATTTTCTTAGTAATGCATAATGTAGAATAAGAATGACGTATAATAAGAAGTAATGTATAATAAGAATGATGTATAATAAGAATGACGTATAATAAGAAGTAATGTATAATAAGAATGATGTATAATAAGAATGATGTATAATAAGAAGTAATGTATAATAAGAATGATGTATAATAAGAAGAATGAATCGCATCTCTTTATATGACTCCTTCTTTGCAACCCTAACTCACGCAAGCCAGCTCATTCCTTTTAAACAGTCGCCCTTTAAACACCAGACACACACACACACACACACACACACACACAGACACACACACACACAGACACAGACACAGACACACACACAGACACAGACACAGACACAGACACACACACATACACACACACATCACCCTTTCTTTTCAATTAAGCAAGTGCAATATCCATTTAAAGACCCAAATACCTGTGTTCATTACCTGTCATTAACCCCCTTTCTAACTCCTCCTCCCTCCTCCCTCCTGGAATCCCTCACACACACACACACACACACACACACAACACACACACACACACACACTCCTGCACACACAACCCCTTCTTCCCCTTTAAATTCCCCCTGTACAGAGCAACATCATTTTTCACCTCCCCTTTATCCCTGTGGCATACCTACGCATTCCCTTTCATTCCTTTCCCCCTTCTCATTAACTAACCTCTATATGCAAACCTCAAGCTCTCTTTCCTCCATGCCACCTAAACAAATATTGTCATTGTTTTTAAAGACCCATAACGTTATTTACATCGTAATTTGGCTACCATTAGACAGTTTTTAGTGAATATAAGCAATATTTTATAGATATGACCTGTTTAGAATCCTTGGCCACTAACTAATTTGGTATATTCAGCTACTTTTCGTAATTTTATGGCTCGACAACATACAACTTTTTATAACAAAGGAAAGATCTAGACATTCCCCTTCATTCCCTTCCCCCTTCTCATTAACTAACCTGTGTGTATAAACCTTAAGCTCTTTTCCCTTCATTCCACCTGAGCAATTATTATTTTCATTGTTTTCATATATTTTACTTTAAATTCTTGATTCCTTTTCAAGTTGGGTAACAATTCTAGTTTTTTTTGCTATCATTTTTTGTTCATAACTATTTTGTGAATCAGTTTTTGTGTTGTATTTTTTTGATAACATGACCAGATTTATTTAAATTTTCACATCTGACTTTTAACCTGATTTCTCACCACCTGAATTTTGCATTATTTCCAGCCTGCAAGCATCGAAACTCAAAATAATGATATAAATCCAAATTCTCTCGATATTATTTACACACATAAAAATGGAAAAGAAAGAAAACATTGACACTGGACAGACCTCCCAAACAACATTTTCCCTTCAACTCACCAAACACCAAAAAACCAAAAATATAAATAATAAAAAGAACTAGTGCAATCTCTCCCTTCCCTCCCCTTCCTTCACCCACAACACTACCCACACCTTTCCCTTCCCCTCCTTCGTCCCTTCCTCCACCCACAACACAACCCATACCCTTCCCTTGTTTCCCTCCCCTTCCTTCCCTCCCCCTTCTCCACCCACAACACTACCCACACCCTTCCCTCCCCTCCTTCCTCTCCCTTCTTTACCCACAACACAACCCACACCCTTCCCTTGCTTCCTTCTCCCTCCTTCTCCCCTTTCCTTAACCCACACTTCTACCCACACCCTTCCTCCCCTCCTTCACCCACAACACTACCCACACCCTTTCCTCCCCTCCTTCGTTACCTCCTTCACCCACAACACCAACCACACCCTTTCTTCCCCCAACACCTACGTCATATCTACCCCGGTGTGGCGGTAACAAGTATAGAAGATCCGCCGTTACGATTGGTCCAACGCATGTGCAGAACTAGGTGGATGTAAACAAAGACCGTGTAGGGTCTTTGGATGTAAACAAACAGACGACGCGGGTTGTTACTCGGACCAAATATCACGCTTTAGGGAGGCATATTAAGTTATTTTAAGTTAGGTAAGTTAGGTAAGGTTAGGTTAGCTTTAAAAACACCAAATTTTATGTATGTATGTAACGGACCATCTGTAACAGCGGATCTTCTATAGTCTATACCGTCACACCGGATCAAACAGCATCCAGGGAGTAGAGGCGCACCTGTCCCCACCACACATGATCCACACCTGATCCACTCACCTTCATGATCCGTACAGTAAGGGTCATCTCGTTGAAGTTATAATCCATCGAGAACTGAATTGGCCCAATGTTTTCCGTCTTATCGTGACTCTATACCTCATATATATAGACTTACCTGCCCAATTTGTGAACCAGTTTCTCCCTATTTCGTTTCTAAATCTACGCTTTTCCAGTACGTTTTCCTCATATATATAATTATATATATATATAGTCATAAGCACATAAGAACATAAGAAAATAAGGAAGCTACAAGAGGCCGTGAGACCTACAAGTGGTAGTTCCTGTTACTTAACACTACCTACATCCACCTTTCATCCCCATCCATGAATTTATCCAGCCTCCCTTTAAAGCTCTCTAATGACTCCGCACTAACGACCTGTCTACTTAGTCTAGTCTCACCTGCATGATCCGTAAAATAAGGGTCATCTCGTTGAAGTTATATTCCATCGAGAACTGGATTTGCCCAACGTTTTCCGTGGGTTCCGAGGTGTCGATGTACATGTCGACGAGACTGAGGGAGCGGTTCTGGAAAAAGGCCATCTGTAGGGGAAGAAAATGGGAAACGGGTTATTATTTTATCCATTTTCTATACCTCTACTGGAGATGGCACACACACACACACGCACATAAACACACAGACACACACACAGACACACACATATCTCTGTATTTCTCTCTTTAACTCTCACACACACTCTCTCTCTCTCTCTCTCTCTCTCTCTCTCTCTCTCTCTCTCTCTCTCTCTCTCTCTCTCTCTCTCTCTCTCTCTCTCTCTCACGTGTACTATCTCCAGCAGGGGTGACGTAAGTATAAAATATCGATGGTTTTTAAAGAGTTATGCAAAGGGGAGACTCAAACAGGATGACACTGACAATAAGACACACAAGGAGAGTTATAATGGTCGTGATCATGGTAATAGTAGTCACAGTGGTAATAGTAATGATAGTTAAGGGTGGGTCATTCATTACACACGGGTAAGGGAGGGGGTATAAAAATAAGGGAGGAGTTATATTTATACAGGGAGTGAATAAGTGAATAACCTCAGCATCTATAAGGGAGGAAACTCAGTTAAAGTTAAAATAGATATAAAAAAAACATAACAGTAATGTTTTTTTCTTTGAATGAAGTTACTCGTGTTTTTTCGATTGAATGAACACTTTCAGTCGTTTATTTGACGCTCAACATCTCGTTTTCTATGCCATAAAATAACCCGTTTTCTTTAATTACCACTAATGAAAACGAGATAATTAGGAGGGATAACTTAACTAATTTAACTAAGCTATTGAGTTATCCATAAGAGATAATTAGGAGGGATAACTTAACTAATTTAACTAAGCTATTGAGTTATCCATAAGAGATAATTAGGAGGGATAACTTTACTAATTTAACTAAGCTATTGAGGTATCCATATAATAACTATCTGTTTATCTTATCTTATCTAGCTAGTTTATCTGTCTTATCCTGTCTCTTCCTATCCCCCCCGTCTTTCTGTTATAGACAATCGCATTCTCAATGTCTTTATTTTCATTTTTTTCTCCTATTTTTTGGATTTTCGCGCTAATCCGGATCTGAATAAGTATCTTCCGCCTGTTTAGAGAGAGAGAGAGAGAGAGAGAGAGAGAGAGAGAGAGAGAGAGAGAGAGAGAGAGAGAGAGAGAGAGAGGTTGCATAAAAGTCTTAAGCAAAGGTTTGTCCGTCATATTCCTATTAAGACCTGCCAGATGCACTCGAGTCTTTGGCGCCGGGAAGAAAATAACGCGGGAAAAATACGCGGGAAAAAAAACGCGGGAAAAAAAACGCGGGAAAAAATAACGACGCGAGAGAAGAAGAGTCTGGGAGGGAAAGTGACAATTAAACAAAGACCGATTAGGATAAAATGACCAACGGAATGAAAAAAAACCGATGATTAGATACGACTAACGTAAAAAAAACTGTAGAATGACCGGGAATAAAATACGGACAGAAGGAAAAAGTTACTGGAAGAGAATGATCAAAAGAAGTTATAAATGTTAAATATGTGGACGAGTTTAATGGTAATCGTAGAAGTAGACGTAATTGTAATCTTAAATGTGACTCTTCCACGGCGACAAACAAATAAACAAACACACAAACAAATACTTTACCCCGAGGCAAGTTTTTGTTGTTTTTGTTTGTAATCTTGACAAATAAATTTACCGCAAAAAAAAACTGAATGACTTATGCAAATTCCACAAGAACAATAACAAATAAATAAATGAATGAATAAACCGATAAAGAATCACTAAACCAATCATGTTTTAGTTGATATTATTAGCTTTTTTTCTCTTTTCATGATGGTTTTTCTCAAATTTGAAAAGTCAGATACATATTTTTTCCATACGTTTTAAAGTTTAGCAAAGAAGAAATTTGATTATTTTCTAACCTTGATTATTTGTGTTTCTTTATTTATGTTGTTTTTCGTATCTTGATTCTTTTCTTTCACTAATTTTTTTTACAGATGTTTCAAAAATTTAGCAAAAAAGAAGTATAATTATTTTCTAACATTGATGAAATTATTGATGTTTTTTTCCATTTACATTGTTTTTCGTTTCCTTCTTCACTTTTTATTCACTGAGATCGAAATTCAATAATCCGGATCCGTTCCAATAACACGTACCTGTGTCCGGATAATTGACTTTTCCTGTCCGGTTCACTTCACCTCAAGTATCGATTTCCTCTGGCTAACAAAAAAAAGAAAAGAAAAAAAAAAGAACCCACTAATTTGACATACCTCTACCTACTCCCTTATTTATCTATCTCCTTTACATAATTCCAAAAAAATCCTTACTTAAATGTCTATCAGTCTTATCTACTTATCTGGAAATGTTAACTTATATATTTTTCATTCTTACTTTGTTATCTATCTTTATCTTAGTCGTAGAAATCCTTACCGTCTTTTATCTATCTATCTATGTAGTAAACCACCTATCCTTTCCTTATCCTTCTAACTCTTATCTCTATCTCTCTCTACCTATCATTTCCTTATCATTATCTCCTATCTCTCTCTATCTCTCTATAACTACCAATTCCCTATTCATTATCTCTATCTCTCTTTATCAATCATTTCCTTAACATCATTCTATCTATCTCTAACTATCATGGGGGAAAATTTCATAACATATCATCATTCTTAACAGCCCTCAAAATTCATACTAGTTAACAAGGCAAAACTACTTAAGTGAAGCAGCAATTACTAACTAACAAACTAACTAAGATATACTTGAAAAAATGTAAGTCCGATGGAAAACTAGCGAAAGAAAACGCGAATTAATTAATGGTGGTAGTGGTGGTAGCTAATTGTCCTGAGGTAGTTACAGTGGTGGTGATTGTGGTGGTGGTGATTGTGGTGGTGATTGTGGTGGTGGTGATTGTGGTGGTGATTGTGGTGGTGGTGATTGTGGTGCTTTATTATATTACATGGTGCTTTGTTACTTCTACGCTACGTGTTTAAATAGGCAAGCGTGGTGGTGGTGGTGATAGTGGTGGTGATGATGGTAGTGGTGGTGGTGATGATGGTAGTGGTGGTGGTGGTGATTGTCGTGGTAGTGATAGTGGTGGTGGTGGTGGTGGTGGTGGTGATAGTGGTGGTGGTGGTGGTGCTGATGATGGTGATGATGGTGGTGATTGTGGTGGTAGGGATAAAGAGGATTAGGGAAAAGGGAAAAATAGTTAAAGTAGTGTGTGTGTGTGTGTGTGTGTGTGTGTGTGTGTGTGTGTGTGTGTGTGTGTGTGTGTGTGTGTGTGGTGTGTGTGTGTGTGTGTGTGTGTGTGTGTGTGTGTGTGTGTGTGTGTGTGTGTGTGTGTGTGTGTGTGTGTGTGTGTAAACGCGGGCAGTTTATCAGTTCTCATACAAAAAAAGTCAGTATTTTTTATGCACGAAGAACAAAAATTCGAAAGCAAACCAAAGAAGTACAAACGCACACACGCACACACCACACACACACACACACACACACACACACACGACATTTATCAAAACAACTATAACCATCAAGATAATACCAACAAAAATAACAACAATAATAATAACAATAATAATAATAGCTATAAAACAATGATAATACGTAAAGAAGTACAATAAGTAATTAATAGGAGAGAGGTAAGGAGAAGAAAAGATGGATGAATAAAGAGAATTAAGAGAGAGGAGAGAGAGGAGAGAAGAGAGAGAGGAGAGGAGAAGAGAGAGAGAGAGAGAGAGAGAGAGAGAGAGAGAGAGAGGATAATTGTATGAAAAGGACGAAGCGAAAGAGAAAGAAATATGGAAGAGAAGATGGCAGGAAGACAAGAGAGGAGGAAGAGGAGGAGGAGAGGAGAGAGGAGGAGGAGAGGAGGAGGAGGAGAGAGGAGGAAAGATTAGTAGAAGGGAGACTGAGCGAAAGAGAAAAAATAATATGGAGAAAAGATGCAGGAGACAAGGAGGAGGGGAAGAGGAGAGAGAGGAGGATGAGGAGAGGAGGAGGAGGGAGGAGGAGGAGGAGGAGGAGGAGGAGGAGGAGAGAGAGAGAGGACAAAATGAGAGAACCGAGGAGAAATGAGAGAGAAATGACTCATTGAGAGAGAGAGAGAGAGAGAGAGAGAGAGAGAGAGAGAGAAGAGAGAGAGGAGAGAGAGAGAGAGAGAGAGAGAGAGAGAGAGAGAGAGAGAGAGAGAGAGAGGAGAGAGAGAGAGAGAGAGAGAGAGAGAGAGAGAGAGAGAGAGAGAGAAGGGGGGGGGGCAGGAACAAGCAGGTGTGGGCGAGAAACCTGAAAATAGAGAAAGGAAAAGACAGGTGTGTTTCAGGTGTAGGGAAATGTAGGTAGAGGGGGAGGAGGAGGAAGAAGAAGAAGAAGAAGAAGAGGAGGAGGAGAAGGAGGAGGAGGAGGAGGAGGAGGAGGAGGAAGAGGAAGAAGAGGAAGGAAAGGGGGTGGTAATGAGAGGAGGAGTAAGGAGAAGGAAAGATAGAGAGGTGTGTAAAAAGGCAAGTAATTAGGAGCTGACAGGTGTAGTAATTGCAAAAAAAGGTAAATTGGAAAAAAATACTCATGAAATTGATGAAAAGGCGCCATGAGAGAGAGAGAGAGAGAGAGAGAGAGAGAGAGAGGAAGAGAGAGGAAGAGGAGAGAGAGAGAGAGATGAGAGAGGAGAGAGAGAGAAGAGAGAGAGAGAGGAGAGAGAGAGAGAGAGAGAGAGAGAGAGAGAGAGAGAGAGAGAGAGAGAGAGAGAGAGAGAGAGAGAGATGACCAGGGTGACCTCCTGCTGCTCCTGGGGAACTACTTGCAGGGAAGAACCCTCCAGGTCGTCGTTAACGGGCAGGCCTCTGAGTCCCTGCCAGTGGAAGCATCAGTCCCACAGGGCTTTGTGCTGGGGCCCGTCCTGTGGAACATCTACGTGGACGATCTTCTCCAGCAGCTGCCAGCAGTCTCGGCTTACGCTGATGACTGTACTCTCTCCTGCTCCTACCCGCGACATGACAGTGGGCGTGCTGCTGATGAGGTCAATCAGCAGCTGAGTGTTATACAGGAGTGGGGTACACGTTGGCAGGTGAACTTTGCTCCGGAGAAGACACAGGCAATGGCGGTCTCGGTCCCCCGCTGCCGGGCTAGCAATGGAAGGGAGGCTGCGGTTTGGTGGCGTTCCTCTCCCACTCCAGGAAGCCGTCAAGGTTCTGGGAGTAGAGGTGGACCGAGAGCTAAGGTTTGACGGCCACATCAAACACATTGCAAAAAAGGCCTCTCACAGGGTCTCTGCCCTGCGAAGGGTAGCCAGCTTCCTCGACAGGGGAGGGAAGCTCTTGCTCTACAAGGCCCAGATACGGCCTTACTTAGAGTACGCCGCCCTCTCCTGGATGTCGTGTGCAGCCTCGCACACTCGGAGGCTGGACAGCATCCAGCGTCGAGCCCTGCGACTGGTGGATGCTGCAGACCCCCCAGACCCCCCAGACCCACTAGCCCAGTTCGAGCCGGTGAGTCCTCTCGACTCACTGGAACACCGCAGGGATGTCGCGGCGCTTGTGGTATTTCACAAGGCACAGGTGTAGGGAGTGCCACACCTGGCTGGGTTACGACAGCCTCCGAGAGTCGCCACGCGAAGCACGAGAGAGAGAGAGAGAGAGAGAGAGAGAGAGAGAGAGAGAGAGAGAGAGAGAGAGAGAGAGAGAGAGAGAGAGAGAGAGAGAGAGAGAGAGAGAGAGAGAGAGAGAGAGAGAGAGAGAGAGAAAAAAAAAATGCACACAAAATTTCTCGCTCGCTTTATCAACCCATAAATACACTCGAAAAGAAGAAAAAAGAATGAGAAAACTGAAACACACAAAGGGAACATGCTGTTAGAGGAAGGGCAATGAGGGAAGTAATCACATGTGGATCCCCTCACTGCACACACTCACACCGGGAAATGAGGCGAAATTCTCCTTACACAAAAACACAAGCTAATTTTAGAGTAATTCATTCTAGTTTAGTCTAGTCTCTATTTTCTAGTTTATTTTAAAGTTGTAGTGGCAATAATAGCGGTAGTAATGGTAGTAATAGAGTCAACCCTCTCTAAATCGAACGCATCCTACAAGAGTCATGGGAGGGCATTAGAAGTCCGACAGGATTGCTATAGTATTCCTAGGTTTTTATAAGTACTTTGACAATCGCATGGGTGGCTCAAATAAGGATTAATAATGATATTATTAATACTGATCATTTTATTGAAGTAATGATTAATCTAGCAATTCCTATCATATTTCTATGTCTTTTAGTAAGTTTTGTCTAATTTGTGGTTTTTAAGGAATATCTGGAAGTATCATGTCATTGTGAATTGGCTGAAATAGGGACTTCTAATCATTGTAACTGAAAACTGACTCCAGATTCGTGATTAGCATGCCCGATTATTGCTAGGAATTAATTTTCAAGTAAATAAATGTTAAAAAAAATATTGCAAATTTTGCAAGGGGTATGCCTTGATTTATTTTTGAAAATCACGTTTTTTTCAATAATTAAAAAACTATGGCAGATAAGTTCAAGAATTATAGAGAAGTAAATATGTAGTAGATCAAGAGCAATCATTTGGCGTAAAGCAAACAAATATCGATTGGTAAATAACCGAGAAAATAGCATATTCGTACATTTATAAAAAATATCAATTTTCTCAACAACCATGAGGTGTTTTGACAAACCGATTACTGCATCATGTAGAACACCTCAAGATGAACCTTTGTTACTTCAATAAGTTTTCTTCTATGACTCATAGTTTTGCGGCAAAATAAAAAAAAACAGATTTTCGTCAAAAATGGAATATTTTTGAGCAGCCAGAAATCCGAAAGTTTTTTTTTCGCTAGATAAGTGAAAATACTGGGGATACAATTATAGATCCATCCATTTATAATAACTTTTGATGGGTAAGTGTTGCTGTGTGAGAAGCAAGTTGTGAGCTGAACGCGTTATAGTAAATATATAAGTTTATAATTCAGAAACCGTTCATGATAGGTCAGTGTAGACGCGAGACCAGTGTTGCCACCTCAGTGTAGGGGAAGAGACTAACTCTATATGATTTTCACGCATAGTAATATATCATACTTCTAGTTTAAAGCAGTTTTACTTTGAAAATCGCGATTGACTTATTATTGTGTGGAGACTGGAGAGGCTAGAGGTAACCATCGGATAATTCGGACTTTCGGTTAATTCGACCCCCAATTAGTTCGAATTAGAGAGGGTTTACTGTAATAGTATGTAAATGTAGTGGTAGTAAGAGTAATGGTGGTAGTTGTAGAAGTAGTAGAAGTGGAATTACTGTGGTAGTTGTAATTTTAGTAATGGTAGTAATAGTTATAATAATAGTAATATTAGTTATAGTAGGAGTAATGGTGGTAGCTGTAGAAGTAGTAGAAGTGGAAGTATTGTGGTGGTAGGAGTAGTTTTAGTAATGGTATTAATGATAGTTATAATAATAATAATAATAATAATAATAAATTAAATACCATCAATACTAATAATGATAACAACAACAAGTGTTTTATGCCTCAGCTATAAATGTTTTGATTACCCTGTCACCTTAAATCAATATTAGAATTTGCAAACTAAAAGATAATTATGGATGCAAGAGATTGGAAGTTGTTTACCTCTCTCTCTCTCTCTCTCTCTCTCTCTCTCTCTCTCTCTCTCTCTCTCTCTCTCTCTCTCTCTCTCTCTCTCTCTCTCTCTCTCTCTCTCTCTCTCTCTCTCTCTCTTTAATGTCATAATACGTATATTCCATTACTTTCTTTTAGACCCGCAAAGAATATCAACAAATGACATCACATTTTTAAAGTTCATTTATTCCTGTTTGTATTTATTTTTTACCGTGCCTTCGGGTGAACATAAAAAATATTATTATAAAACCCCATCAAGGTCTGATAGAGGTCGCCACTTGACCTTACTCGCGGGACGATGACCTTAATATACAAGGTCACGGCTGAGAACAATAGGTCAAAGGATATTAATTGTCTTCAGTGACCTATAATGACATAATCTTCTATCTGCCTCGAACAAGAATAGTATTAAACGAACAATAGAAGTGACAATGAATGATGTATGAAGGAGGAGGAAGAGAAAAATGTAAAGGTTGGTAATGGTGTATGATACTTATTGTAGTAGTAATAGTAGCAGTAGTAGTAGTAGTAGTAGTAGTAGTAGTAGTAGTAGAGGTAGAAGTAGTTGTAGTAGTAGTAGTAGTAGTAGTAGTAGTAGTAGTAGTAGTAGTAGTAGTAGTAGTAGTAGTAGTAGTAGTAGTAGTAGTAGTAAATGGTAGTAAGTAGTTAGTAGTAGTGTAGTATAGTAGATAGAAGCAGTTGTAGTGAGTAGTAGTAGTAGTGTATGGTAAGTAGTAGTCTAGTAGTAGTAGTGTGTAGTAGTAGAAGTAGTTGTAGACGTCCACTCAACAGGAACTAAGTGGGTTCACGGGGGAGATGCACCGAGCGCCTAACTTCTGATCTTTCTATTAATTTCTGATGGGGCAAAGTCAAACCTTGTTTTGTTCAATGCCTCCCAAAAAACCCAATTTCTTCACCTATCTACTCGACAAAAAACTACCAGATAAAATCCCTACTTCTTCAATGACACTAACTGTCTCCTTGACAATGAAACATTCTAGGATACTCTTTACTAAAAATCTGAACTGGAAATTCACATCTCATCTCTTGCTAAAACAGCTTCTAAGAAGTTAGGGTGTCCTGTGGCGTCGTGAGTCCTTTTTTTTCTCCTCCAATTGCTTTTCTCTAAAAGGGGCCTTATCGCCCATTTATGGAGTGTCTCACATGTTTGGGGAGGATCCACTCATACAGCTCTCCTAAACCAGGGTTGAGTCCCAAAGCGTTTTTGTCTCAAACAATCCTCTCTCTGATGACTGTCTTCAACTTTAATCACCGCGCAATGTTGTTCTCTTGCTCTCTTCTACCGTTATTTTCATGCGCACTGCTCTTCTGAACTAGCTAACTGCATGCCTCCCCTACTCCCGCGGCCATCGCTGCTACAAGACTTTCTATCAATTCCTCTCCTATTCTGTCCATCTTCCTAATGCAAGAGTTAATCAGTATCTTTACTCTTTATCCCTTTCACTGGTAAACTCTGGAATCTCTTCCTGTTTCTATTTTTCCACTTCATATGACTTAAATCTTTTCAAAAGAAGAGAACAAGACACCTCCGAACTAAATTGGCTCACCCTCGTTTTTTATTTTATTCTCTTACTGTTTCTTTTAGAGACTGGCAAAATAAGCGGGCTTTGTGTTACCATTTTTGTTGTGGCCCTTGGCCAGTTCTTTGTGATGTAAAAAAAAAAAAAAAAAAGTTTGTATTTGTAGTAGTAGTAGTAGTAGTAGTAGTAGTAGTAGTAGTTTGTAGTAATAGTAGAGGTAGAAGTAGTATAGTAGTTTGTAGTAGTAGTAGTTAGTAGTAGTGTAGTAGTAGTAGTAGTAGTAGTAGTAGTAGTAAGAGTAGTAGAATAGAAGAAAAAAATCTAGAGTATGTGTTTTTCCTTTCCTTTTTTTCCTTTTTTCCTTTTTGATTGTGGTGGTGGTCCCTGAGGCACAAGTCTATCACCACCAGCCTCCCTTGTGTGTGTGTGTGTGTGTGTGTGTGTGTGGTGTGTGTGGTGTGTGTGTTGTGTGTGTGTGTGTGTGTGTGGGTGTGTGTGTGTGTCTTTACAGAAAGAAAAATGAGTATTCCTCCTCCGCCTTCACCGTTCAACCTTTCTTTTTCTCTCTTTTCCTTCTCAATACAAAACATAAAAACTCCCCCACCAAAAAAATCATCGTCCGTAACCAGTTATCAAAATACGAGAAAACATATGAACAAATTAATTATACGGTGGAGTGTTAGCCAGGGAAAAGAATAGACGCTAAAGATACTATTAAATCACCTTGGGGGGCGTGGGTAATTACCTAGGGGGGCGTGGGTAATTACCTAGGGGGCGTGGGTAATTACCTGGGGGGGCGGGGTAATATAGGAGGGCGTGAGCCAAGAGAAACAAGGAAATAACTGTCAAGTTTTAAACTGTAAGCTCGGCCTTCGTTTAAAACATGAGTGTCGCTGCGAGGGTGAGCGAAGAAAGTCGCCACAGAGAAGCAAGTGTGGCTGAAAAACTCTGCGGTGACGCCTTGCCGCGTTTCACTAACTAGGCAGACTTTTATAGCAATAGGATTTTGTATTATTATTATTATTATTTGTTTTTATTATTACAGTTTCTTTATCATCTCGTTATCATTACGTTTTTATTTTGCGAAAATTATTTTATATTTCTTTTTTATTAGTTATTGTTAAAAAAATATATAAGGGGTTTTTACCCTTTGATTTTTTACAAAAATTTCCCTTTTTACTATTATCATTATAAATTTAAAATTTAATCATTATCTTTTCATTTAAAATACTATCATTATTATTTACTATTACTGATGAGAGGAAAAAGGGGTGGCCCGGGAGAAGGAAGGGTAGAAATTAAAAAGGAAAAAATAGAGGATGGAAAGGGAATAAAGGAAAAAAACAACGTTAGAGAGAGGAGAGAGAGAAAAGAGGAGAGAGAGAGAGGAGAAGAGAGAGAGAGAGAAGAGAGAGAGGGGAGAGAAGAGGAAGAGAGAGAGAGAGGAGGAGAGAGAGAGAGAGAGGGAGAGAGAATTACAGGGATGAAGTGTAAGTGAGGAAGAAAAATAGGTGCATTATCCTGTGATTAGAATCTGCCTAAGTATGGGGGGGTGGTTTTTTTTTTGTTTGGGTGGGTGTGTGTGGGTGTGTGTGTGTGGGTGGTGTGTTGGTGGGGTGTGGTGTGGTGTGTGTTGTGTTTGTGTGTGTGTGGGGGGTGTTGTGTGTGTGGGTGTAAAAAAACAATGAAATTCGGATATTTTCAAATTTTTAACACCATCACATTTATATCATTTCAGTATCAAATTTCTTTTAATTTCATTATTATTATTTTTTTTTTAGTATACTTGAAACAATATTTTTATACAGAAGTTACCCTAATAAGTAAGCGTTAGAAAGACACTCGGATTTGGGTTTGTAACATAAACACTTAATTAATACTCTCTCTCTCTCTCTCTCTCCTCCTCTTTTTCTTCTCTCCTCTCTCCTCTCTCTCTCTCTCTCTCAAAAATTTTTCCTTTTTTGCTTCTATTTTTCTTACTTCTTTTCCCTTTTCCCAAAAACTTCTCTTAAAAATGGTTTGGCCGGGGGCGGATTAAGAGAGGAGGAAGGGGGAAGGGGGCCCGGGGGGTGGAGGTGGAGGAGCCAATGGGTTTTAAATGGATTTTGGGGAATTGCGGGGTTTTTATGTGGGGGCGGGAGGGGGAGGGGGGAGGGAAGGGGGAGGGGAGGAGGGAGGAACAGAAAAAACCTTGGTTTTGGGGAAAGGGGTTATTCAACAGAGAGGTGAGAGAGAGAGAGGGAGGGGAGAGGGGGGGAGAGGGGGGGAGAGGAGGGAGAAAAAAGGGGGAAAGACGGAGAGAAGAAAAGAGGAGAGGAGAGGGGAGAGAGAGGGAGAGGAGAGAGAGAGGGAGAGAGACGAGAGAGAGGAAGGAAAAGAGAGAGAAAAGAGAAGAGAGAGGGGAGGGAGGAGAGAGAGAAGGAGGAAGCCGGGGGGAGAGGGGAGAGAGAGAGGAAAGAGAGGAAGGAGGGAGAGGGAGGAGAGAGAGAGAGAAAAAAAAAAAAAATGGCGGGAAAGTTTACAATACTTTACTGTGTTTCGGATATTTTTTTTTTTTGCAAAAAAAAAAAAAATTGGGGCGGCGGTAATTTTCGAAAATGTAAATAGCCAGATTGAAGAATGAAGAATGGGCGGGATTTTGGGCGTGGTGAATAGGGGCGTTGAAGGCGAACTGGGAGAAAAAAATGAAGGAAAAAAACCCCCCAAAAAAAACAAACAAAAAAAAACAAAAACCCAAACACCACACAACACAAAACAACCACACACCACACCACACCACACACACAACACACAAAAAAACATACAATCAATAAAACAAAAAAAAAAACAAAAAAGTCAGCAAAAAAATATCACAAAAACATAAAACAACGAAAAACCCAACACAAAACTACAACACTACTCAGCGCAAAACCATGCAAAAATTTACTTCACTTAACCCTTTAACTACGTAAAAAAAACTGTTTCCAAAACCCCCGGTATGGACAAGGGCGAAAAAAATTTTTAAACAAACCCCGAAAGGCTTAAAGGGAAAAAGGGGGAAAGAAAGGAAGGAGGAAAAAGGGGGAGGGGGGGAAAGGGGGAAAAGGGGAAAGGGGGGGGGAGGAGGAGGAGGAGGAAAAAAAAAAGGGGGGGGGAGGGATCATGAATTTTTAGGGGCAGTTTTGTATAATAGGAAAATGATGTAAGTATGAAGGAAGGAAAAAAGGAAGGAAGGAAGGAAGGAAGGAAGGAAAAAGGAAAAAAAAAAGGAAGGAGGAGAAGGGAAAGGTGCAGTATACATTTTAAAAATTGGGTGAGCGATGTTAGGCCATTTAGAAGGAGGAGGAGGAGGAGGAGGGGAGGAGGAGGAGGAGGGAGGAGGGGGAGGAGGAGGAGGAGGAGGAAATAGTAGTAGTAGTAGGAGGAGGGGGAGAGGAGGAGGAGGAGGAAGAGGAGGAGGGGGAATAGTAAGGAAGGAAAGGAGGAGGAGGAGGAGGGGAGGAGGAGGAGGAGGGGAAGTGGTAGTGAAAAATGGTAGTGATGGTGGGTGAGAAGGTATAAGTAGGCGTAGTGTAGTAGTGTAGTAGTAAAATGTAGTATAGTAGTAGTGTTAGTGGTAGTGGTAGTAGTTAAATAGTATTTGTAGTAGTAGTAGTAGTTTGTAGTAGTTGGGAGTTAGTGGTAGTCTTAATGGTGGTGATAGTTGTTTGGGGATGGTATAGGGTGGTGGTTGTGGTTTTTGGATAGTAGTATTTTTATGTCCCCCCCGCACTCAATTAATGCATGCACGCAAAATCTTTAAGGAAAAAACGTGGGTCGATTTTTGAGAAAAAAAAAAAATAATAAATAATAATAAAAATAAAAAAATAATAAAATAAAATAATAATAATAATAAAATAAATCTATTGAAAAAAATAACTACCAAGGGGTAATATTAAAAAGGGCTTCGTAGTGTAGTATAGTAGAGTAAATAGTTAGTAGTTTGTAGTAGTAGTAGTGTAGTAGTGTAGTGTAGTATTAGTAGTATAGTAGTAGAAGCAGTAGAAAAGTAGTAAATTGGGTTTTAGAAATAGGAGTGGAGTTTTTGTGTGAGTAAAAGTATGGTTTAAATAGAGTAGTATAGTAGTAGTAGTAGTAGTAGTAGTAGTAGTAGTAAGTAGTAGTATAGTAGTAGTGTAGTCATATTCAGTACACCCCCAAAGGAAAAAAAAGGGGAACGTGGCAAAAAGAGTGGTAGTAGTAAACAGTAAAAAGTAGTGGTAGTAGTAGTAGTGTAGTAAATAGTTTGTAGGGAGTAGCAGTAGTAGTGTTAGTAGTAGTAGTAGTAAGTCCAGGCGATCTACTACTACATAATAATGAAAATAGGGGCAAAGTGTACAGAGCGTCAGCTAAACCCCCGATGCAACATTCGAGTACGAGACCCCAAACCCAAAGGGGTTTTCTGAAGACAAACAGTGGGAGAGTGAAAAAAAAAGGGGGTGGGGGGGCAGGAGCAGGGGGTGGAGGAGGAGGAGGAGGAGGAAAGAGGAGGAGGAGGAGGAGGAGGGGGAGGAGGAGGAGGAGGGGGGGAGGAGGAGGAGGAGGAGGGGGGGAGGAGGAGGAGGAGGAGGAGGAAAGGAAAGATGGGGTTACGGGGGAGATTTTAAGGAAGTTAAGGTGTAAAAAAAAATAGTGAAGGAGAGAGAAAAAGAGGAGGAGGGGAAGAGGAGGGGAGGAGGAGGAGGAGGAGGAGGAGGAGGGAGGAGGAGGAGGAAAGGAGGAGGAAAAAAGGGAAAAAGTAGAGGAGAAGAGAAGGGAGGGAGAAGTAAGGAAGTGAAGGGGAAAAGTAGGAAGAGGAAGAGGAAAATGAGGAATGTGGAAGAGGAAAAGGAGGTTATAAAATTTATGAAAAAAAAAGTGGAAAGAAAGGATAAGAGGGGGAAAGAAGGGGAAGGGGGATTTAGTGGACGAAGAGGAGGAAGAGGAGGAAAGATCAAAGAGGAAGAGGAAGAGATGATGAAGAGGAAACAGTGAGAAATGTGGAAGAGGAGAAGGAGGTTATAGAATTATGAAGAAAGTGAGTAAATGTAAGTGATAAGAGGGGGAAAGCAGAGAGGATTTAGTGGACGAAGAGGAGGAGGAGGAGGAGAAAGAAAGATCAAAGAAAAGGAGGAAGAGGAAGAAGAGGAGGCCGTGATGCAAGGAGGGACAAGGGCAAGGGATAAGGGACAAAGGTGCAGTGTGTCTGGGATAAAAAAAAAAAGGGTCAAGGGAAAATGTGCAATGTTTAGGGAAAAAAAAAAAAATGTTGGGAAAAAAAAAAACAAAAAAAACCCCTGGAAAAAAATAATTAAAACCGTGAAAAAAATTAAAATCAAAAACAAAAAAAAAATGGTTTTGGGTTTTAAATGAAAGCAAAAAAAACCAAACCCAAAAAATGTGTGTATATATATATATATTAAAAAAAGGAGTATTAAGATATATATAAAATGGATTCCGAGCTGCAGATCAATGTTTTTGCAAGCCAGGACTTACTGTTCGGTTGTATAACGGCGAGGAAGGGAAGGGATGAGAAGAAATTATAATTATTAGCCATGGATACCTACAAACAAACACACACACACACACACACACACACACCTGATCTAAACACACACACACACACACACACACACACACACACATACACACGTACATATATTTCTACACCTATTAGCAGAAGCTCCTATAAGTCACTAAAAAAATCATCAAATATAGGAAAAAATACATTGGAAAATAGTTGTTGAAGAATGGTAAGCAAAAATCATCTCTATATATTAGCACATACATAGATATACACAGATTAGTATGACTTCACTAAACACAGGTGAAATACATCAATACAGGGCCCTAAGGTAGCGAAGGTAAGCTGACAATCATCAATCCTTAGCCAGCAATCAAGTTAACAGTTATTCTATTACAGGAAAAAATATGTAAAGGAAAAAAGAGAAAAAAGATAAAAAATACTACAGTTCAA
>JACEEZ010025609.1:125127-162605 GCA_016584305.1 Chionoecetes opilio | reverse complement strand
AAAAGGAGAACACAAGATTGGCACGAAAGGTTATTTGGGAAATGAATGCAGCAGTAGTGAGGAAGAGATGCTAAAATGGTAGATAGAAGTGGAATCCTTTTTTGGTGGAAGTATCAACTGATATTCATGCATGTACCATCCATGGGTGGATGAAATCAACCAATTCTCCCCGACGTCGGCAAGTGTTACAATTTTTCTGCGCGAGAGAAGAAATTTTTTTGGCAACAGTTCCAGTTCTTGTTCTTTATACTGCAATAACCAATATATACATTTAATAAGCTTTACCCTGTTTCTGCATTCAGGGATTAAATACCAAGCAAAAACTTGATCAGTTAAGTTAGGTTGGGTAACAAAGGTCCAGTTAGGTTGGTGAACTAGTGAGGGGTTGGGGGGCCGTGCCCCCCAGTTGTCGGGTTTTACGTACCCAATGTCCATGTATTGTGTTAAACTGCAGTTTTACAGTGTTTTGTGACAAGTAAAAAATATAGCGTCCAAAAAATGAAATACTTTTATTTTTCCTTTTCATCTATTCCAAGTGGAACAGAAACCTGAAAATTTCCGCGTCGGCGAGAGTTCTCGCTTGGTGTTTCGGCGAGAATTCCTATCGGCAACAGTTCCATAAACTGTATCTATCCCTTAGCAAAAATGACAATGGTCTTTGTGGCAGAAGACTGAGTAAAAAGTGTTTTGAAACATATATTTATGACTTTCATACAATTAGGAAGCCATTAAAATCTTATTCACAATGTGTTCAAAGTTACAGGTCATGTTGTCAAGAACATACTTGCATAGAACAGTTTTTTCTTAAATTAAAATTTTTAGTGAAGCAATGCACTGTGCATAAAAACACTGTGGAAAAATGTTAAGCAATTTACCTGATGTGGCACCAAACAAGCAACTTTGCCCCATCATTTAAGACAAATCTTCTCACCTGTTACACTGCTTGAGAAGTTTGGGAACATGTAGGCTCCATAAAAGGAGTGAAGGGACAGGGCTTTGAGCGGGTCCCAAACGGGGTAACTCCACTCCCCTACCTGCAGGAACCCCCGAGCATTGGCTCCCGCCCCGGGCACACCCTTGATGGGCTCTGGGAGAAAAGAGGAAGGATACTAATGGATGTGTGTGTGACATACTACATGTCACATTATCAATGTAAAATTCTAGTCTAATCTAGTCTATCTGCAATGATGCCTTTTTCCTTGGCTTTCCCCCCAAGGAGGCCACAGGAGAAGTCCCCTCTACTTGCACCCGTCCATGCACCTCATTCTCACATTTTCCTATCCTCTCACACTTACATCCCCTCTCTCGCTCACATATTCCAGTACTCCATCTTCCCATTTAACAGGGGGTCGTCCTCTCACAATTGCGGCGTCTATTCTACTCATATATATCTTTCTTGTCATCAAGAAAGCAAGGGCGAAACTCGGGAGGGTACTGTGTTTCCTCATTTTGAATATTCTCTGGTGACCACTCAAGACCTCTTTTTTGGGGCTTTCTTTCAAAACTCACTTTCCGCTCTATTCTATGCTATTTATTCATTATCAACCTTTTGAAGAGCAGGCCTACTCTGCTTTTCCCTTCTTTATTCCAAAAATGCAAATGAAGTCTTACCATATATTTGGGTGTATCACAGATACTATTTAGTATTGTTATCATTATCATTATTAAAAACAGGTGATGAAGGAGACACGGGCTGGGAAGTGAGTACAGGGAGGTCCCGAAGATACGAGCAGTTAGGTTCACCTGGCATACTCGTAAGCAAAATACATAACTAATGGTAAAAATATAGGGTTTTGGGTTCCAGGACCCCATCAAAGGCATGTTTTTCAAGACCACACCACCACACCACTCACCACCACACAAAAACCCGCGAATTAAGAGTGTGGGCAGCACGTAGGACAGAGCACAAATAAGTCACAATAAGGCACTTAATTAAATTTAAACCAGCAAATCACTTAAAATCGACTCACAAGGCACAATACAAGCAAAGACGTTGTACTGTAGGGGACGCGCTGATACAAAAGAGGGTAGGGTAGGTAAAGGACAAGGGAGGGGTGCGCAGACCTCTTCCACTGCCCACAAACTCGTCTCTGCGCATCTGAATCATTGTACATCATCATACAGGCCAGATGCATACGTGGTAGGGCGTTTCATTTTGAACTTGGTAATTTACTCACCCCAGTTTGAATGTCGTACATTGATTTTCGATCTCGTATATTGAAAATAGACCCTAATTTACACAGCTCGTATCATTGATTCTCTTATCCCGAATGCTCGTATAACGGGACTCCCTGTACTTTATTCCTGACTAGTTTCGCCTCTACTAGACTTCTTCAGAGGAAAAAGACTAGACTGGACTAGTTTCACCCAGTAGAGGCGCAACTAGTCAGGAATAAAGTACTCACTTCCCAGCCCGTGTCTTTTTCCTCACCGTTTTTAACAAACTGTCAGGATGTCTACACATTATCATTATTGTTAAAAAAAAGTAATCTACCCATCATGAGGTTAGTCAACAACTTACCCAAGAAGGTGAAGATGGCCGGGAAGGACGGATGGGAGGACTGGTGACTGTGCCATCGGGGAGGATGAAGAAGATCTGCACACCTTTCTCCACATTGAAGATCATTTCCCCTTGCTGGGCACAAACACTGGTGTGACCAGGGAGACCATCCCTAGCAGCTGGTTCCTGTGGGATTCAAGATATACAATCTATGCCTCTCTTGAATACTGAGCAGAGAAGAGAGTACTCTAAGCCATGACTTTCTTGAAGAGTGACCAAAGATACATGTTTCAATTTTAATAGGCTATGAAACTCTAACTGAACAAAGACGAAAGGGCAGGTTTGCGGTTTACTATATCATTATACTTCCCAGTATACATGACACTTCTTTCCCACCCCAAGAAGTACTAAATCTCCTGCAAATCACATAAAAGTGAAGGGTTTGCATGAAACATAAGCATACACCAAAGGGTTTGTGCTCAATGCAGCACTTTTCATCACAACAACACTTCACACAACAAAGAAACCACAACCTCAGTATACAAACAAATATATGCTCAGTGACGGATTATGCAAGCCCTACCTGGGCCTCTAACCTCACTAAGACACATCACAACATCCGACAGACCATACGAACAAAGCTCCAAAAATCATCCCAGGCTGCACAGCTGCCACACCTACAGACCACCTACACCATGAAACAAAAGTCCTCAAGGTCAAGGACCACCTTGACATGAGAGGCAAAAAAACACTCGTCGCAGCCGCCACAAACCCCCAACAAACCCCCTACACTACATGGCACACCACCTCACAACGCCAAGAAACATCAAAAAAAACACCTTTGCTCACGCTATCACATGAATTCTATCTCACATCAAACTTGTCCTCCCCAACCCCCCCTTTTAGAGGCATTCCATACCCAGATCACCATCGCTCCATCAAGTCACTCAAGGACAACACTCAGCTGCCTGCATGGCCCTCAGACATCCACCCTTCAAATCCTCACTTCCCCGTGAGGAAGAGTTCACCTGGCCAGACTATCGTCTATCACCTACTCTCTTCAAACCTATACTTGCATGACATACCCACACCCCCATTCCCCAAATACAACATAGCTTCTTACCCAAACGATATAACACTTACATAAAAAAAACCAAAACGTGACACAGCTACTCATCTTCAACCCTAACTCAAACATTCACACTTGGTTTGCCTTAACAGAAAATAGCACAAAGCAAATCCACTCTCTCTCATCATCAACTGGACAGGGTGACACCCCTACACCCCAAACCCTAAACCCAACATCCCCATACCACATGCACAAACATACAATACAGTAAACCCTCGCTTTTACGGACCTCTATAGAACAAATTTTGGTTTTAAACAAACTTTTTCTCCCGGGGTACGATATATGCGGGATTTCCCTGAATAAATTCGGTCAATGCGGGGTGTGGTTCATTTGGTTAGCCGGCTGAACATGTACACGCAGGTCAGACGGGGGCAGTGAAAACAAAGCCGACTGGGCGGTGCGCGGCTGCTGCCGATCAGTCCTTTATCTGCCCGATCGTAAATACCTCCTCTCACGTCATCCTGTGCCTCACAACGTTGCCTGCCTCCCGTGCCTCACCACATATTGTTTTAATTTCCCTGTATGCGTGTAGTATTTGTGATGGCTGCAGTACGTAAGTATACAAACTTTCATCAATTTTAAAAAAACAAAGTTTATTTATTATACACGGATAGGGTTGGAAATAGCGAACTTTCACCTCATATAGAAAACCCAAAGTTTGTTTATATGCAAAAAGTTTGGATCCCTGGATATAACAGACTTTCTGATATAACGTCACCCCCTTCCCCCCAATTGGTTCGTTATAGTGAGGGTTTACTGTATACTTGGTGTAACAAAATTTATACATCAATGACATTTAAACACTACCACAAACATCAAAAACAATGCACACCCAAAGCTCAATGGCCTCAGATCACTAGCTATACAATAATTTGACACAACAAAGAAACTTTCAAGCTACAGTATATGCCTATAACCCCCTTTAATGTAGCCTCACTTACGAAAATTCATTATGTAAAGAAATGTGTCAAATTCATTTAATGCACAAAAAATTTGAAGTTACGCACAAAATTGTTCAAAATGTTATGAAATCAAAGGGAACATATGATTCACTTAAGGTATTGTCTCATCCATCTCTTGCTCCTTTCTCTCACATACACCAACACTCTGTCCTCCCATTTCACTGGGGGTCATCCTCTTGTACCCAGCGCAAATGCCTGGGTCCTTAACTTTGTCCTTTTCATTCCACACCCAAGTCTCACTTGTGATTGTTGGTACAATTATTGCATCTCTCAGACCCTTTGTTATCTCCCTGGGTTACAGTCCTTCCTTTCATCATACTTCCTAGGGATCCAATCACTTGCCTCCCTTGCACCAATCTTTCCCTTACTCTACTCTTACTTTATATGAACTCTCAAAATTCATCACTTCTATTCCTTTCAAAAACATCACCCTACTTTTGGTAACATTAACCCTCAATTTCTGTCTTCTGCATACATTATCAAGCAAGTTTCTGCATGTCATTCTCATTTTCCACAATCAGAAGTGTATCATCTGCAAAAGGCATTATATTTAACAACCATTTGCCACAATTTACATACATTTCCACTCCAACGTCTCTAACTTTTGCTTCTGCAGTTGTTTTTAGTGTCCTCTTGTTTCTCCAGCATCCCATACAAATACACAATTACACCAACCCTGTCTATCTTTTCCATATCCTTCATCACTTGGTACAATGTAATCATATCCCCTCTTTATATTCTTTCCTCCAAGGAGGGCAGATCTTGTCTTTCCAATCTCTCTTCGTATGTCGTCTCTCAAGTTGGGCACCATTTTTGTTGCTGCTCTCCCTATCATTTCAATTTTTCTAATATTCTTCTTTTTGTGATGATTTTATACTAGTACTGTATATTCCAACCTGATGTATTACTGCCACAATAAATCTATTCATCATATCTACATCCAGTGGAATGCAGTTCTAATGTACGTAGATTATCATCTTGTTGTTTCTCTTGTTATATTATTATGTGCTTTCTCGGGGGAAATATTATTTTGCACGATCACACATGTCTTTTTCCTCATCTGCTTTGTTTATTGGTTCATCCCATACTGTAATTCCAACATGGTCTCTTGTTACCTCTGCCCATCTCCAGGACTTTGAACTCGTTACTGTTAAATTCCATTTTTCACTCGTCTCCAGTTGAAGATTTTGTGGACGTCCTCCTGCAATATTTTACAATCCTCTTGCACCCCCACTCTCCTCATTACCTTTGCATCATCAGCAAATAGACTGGCATAGCTAGCTAACTCCTTCCATCATATAATTTATGTCCTCAGCTTAAACTGTGTGTGGTGTATGGTGTGTGTGTGTGCCATCAGGAAGAAGGTAGTGGGCTCACCTGAGACAGGGTTTGGGGGCAGGGATCACTACGGTGTGCAGTGGCTGAGGTGCTGCTGCCCTGATGCTGAAAATGGAAATGCCATAAAAAACTTGGGGCCCAAAAAATTGTATTCTATTCGATATAGAAATATGAGCCTTTTCACGGATGCTGATTTATTATGGACATTTACTCCAACAACACTTGACCTGAACCAAAAGACATTTGGCACTTTTGTTAGTATAATTTTGTTAATTTTGAGAGAGGGAGTCTATGTCCCGCTACAGCTCATTGTTTTCACAAGTGACGCGGCGGCGGCGCAGACATATCGCACAGCAAATATGAAAGTAACTTAATTTTGGTCTGGTTTTTCAATGAAAATTCACTTAATGTATTGAAAATATAAAATAACATATACTTTTTTGATATTGTTAGATGTATCACTATTGTTTCTAAAGGAATCATCACCTGGCAGTGATATCTGGGGTGCTACAGCTCGGCACCCTAAGCAAGCCACTATAACCATCACTCACACCTGATGTTAATAATTCTGAGGTGCTTAATTCATCTCCATCAGATTTCAAGACTTGAAGCATCACCCAACACCCCCAAGATGGGCTTAATTCATGATCACCTGATTGAGCGCCCAACAATGACTTCACTAACACACACCAGAAGCATCCATCCCCAGCCACCGAGGCAAATCACTAACACCCACCTGACTCTAAAGACTGAGGTATTTATCATAGGAGGGCGGGCATCCTCCATCTGCTGCCTGGTACCTGGCCTCCTGACGAGACTTGTGTTTCAAGAAGGTCAAGGACTTCTTTCCTAATAAAAAAAATGAATTTCCTTTGAATTTTCTTTTGGACTCTAAAAACATAAAATTTTCCCCAATACTTTTGACATTGAAAATTGTCTAAAGCAGGGTTCCCAACTTTTTTGCACTCGCGCCCCCCTTTCCCAAAACTTAAAAACCCACATGACCCCCTGCTATAAACATTTTTGGTTTACAATTTTTTTCTGTGCGGGAAAAGGGAAATAAACATGAAAAAAAAAAATTTTTAAATTTAAATTTTTAAAATTATTTTTAGCAGCAAATTAAAACTTGGTTCAACTTTGGCATAATAAAAAATTAATTGATAATAAATTCTCTAAATAATTATTTGGACTAAAAAATTTAAAACGAACACAAAAATTCCTTCAAAAATCTCCAACAACAATTTTCAACAGAAAGCCAACCCAGTGTGGCAGGTTTGGGAAAATTTACGCTTGGCCCCACCTTTGGGCATAATAAAATAAAAAAAATGGGGGCACAAAGGACTCGTTTCGTGCCTCCCACCATATTGAACAAAAATTTATGATAATACAGTAAAACCCTTATAATCGGCACTGTATAACTCGGAATTTGACATAACTCGGAAAGGCAAAGAAAAGTTTTTTTTTTTTTTTTTTTTTTTTTTTTTTTTTTTTTTTTTTTTTTTTTTTTTTCCTCTATGCCTATAGCGCGTGTAGGCAGTACTCCAGGGTGGGATGGAGGCCCTGGGGGTCACTCAGGGCTGTGATGGTTGGCCCCGCCAGTGGGGTGGCGCGGGAGGTTTCTTATATGACACCTGTAATTAGGGGGCTCATGCCGCCCCCCGTGCCCCTCCCAGCCTCGCAGTCGAAGGTAAGTTAATGGAAAGGGCTGTGGGTTTTTCTTAGGCCCTCGGGGTGCAGAAAGTTTTCAAGGGATTTATGGGTCTCACCGGGATCGAACTCGGGTTTTTCGAAAACCCCACTCTGCGCTAACCACCTGCTACCCCCTCCCCTAGTTGCACGCTTGGTTTTTCACTGGGTTTATACAGCCCTCACAACCTCTTTGTGAACATGTAAACAGAAAGTGGGGAAAAAAAATAAATGTTCCGGCATATTGCTGTTATAACTGATTCTTTGTTTCACTCGGAAAACCTTAGTCGCTAAAGTATTTTTTGTCCTTTTGACCTTTCCTGCGGTCAGCCTCTTAAATTTCTTGAAGTCTCCCTTCCTGTGGAGAACCCTTCGTGATGGAGCTGACATCTTGAAATACATACTGTATGATGTAACCCCAAAACACGTAAAATATGGAAAAGTAAAGCAAAGGCAGGAACCAGCGGGGTAGGCTGTCAGCTGCTGAGCCGTTTTATGTCGTCCAAGCACCCTCTTGGTACGAATTCCCTTTTTTTTGTCGAAATTAAAAAAGGATTTGGTTTTTGTTAAAAAACCAAGAAGCTTGGGAGGACGAAATAAAATCAATGCAAAATATTGCAAAAAATATCACAAGTAGTAAACACACATTTAGCAAGTGTTATTTTATTGGGGTTTGTAATTCCAAAAACGGTGCTTGGACGACAAAAACACGGTCAGCCCACGCGTGGGACCCCCACCTTTTCTTTCTTTGCCACCTATTTTACGTGTTTTGGATTAATCATACAGTATGTATTCAAAATGTCAGCTCCTCACGCAAGGGTGTCTCCCGCGGAAAGGGGGTGGAATTGAAGAGCCTGAGCTGCGGAAAAAGGGGAAAGTGCTGGCAAAGGGTGGATGTAGGTGGCCATGCGTGCTATTTGGTTTCTGAGTTTATATCAAATCCAGCAATTTTATTCTAAACCCTTAAATGGTAAGTGATTTTTTTTGCTTTGCAGTAATTTTTTTTTTTTTTTTTTTTTTTTTTTTTTTTTTTTTTTTTTTATACCCTATCGAGGAGGGGCTTGCTAACTCGGGCCCTTGAATAACTCGGCAAGGGGCCCGAGCCCCTAGTGCCGAGTTATAAGGTTTTACGTACAGGAGGGGTTTTCCCCAAAAATACGAGCTTTGGTTTCCAAACCCGGGATACTCGTAAAGCGAAATCTCATAAACGAAACCATAACTAATGGGATAATATAGGGTTTGGTTCCAGGACCCCAAAATTAAAAAAAAAAAAAAAAAAAAAAAATGTTTTCAAGCTAGAATAAACTATAGCAAAAAAAACAAAACACAGCGTTAATTACCCCCCACTGTACTATCTATTCTTAAAAAAGCATTTTGAAAGAGAAAAAACACACAAAAAAACATCCGCACATTAAAATTAAACATAAAAATGCTAACATCCAAAATTAATGTTGTTGGGGAGACAGGAAGCGGCACGTAGCCAGCTGAGAGTCCCGTTTTTCTCTTCCCCAGGCTAGAGAAAACAGGGTGACTGCGTTTGCAGGGATGACTGGGTTAGAGTTCTTCCTCCTCCCCTTGATCACTTGGGGGAAAGGGGAAAAAGATCCTCGGTGCGCCGAGTGATAAAATAGACTCGAGGGGGTTAGGGTAGGTGGGGGGCAAGGGGGGGGGGTTCGCAACCTTTTCCCACTGCCCAAAAACTCGTCGCTGCGCACGAACTTGTACATCGTCCAGGGATTAATTTTTTGTAGGCCACATTGTCGTACTGAGCCACCAGAATTATCATTTTTCAGATTGTTTTATCGTACAACCTTAGGAAAATCATATAGTCATAAATGATTTAAAATTTTTAGTAAAAATTTGTAATTTTTTTTTTAGTAATAATTGGAAATTTGTACCCCCCCATTTGAATGTCGTAGCATTGGTTTTTCGATTCGTATTTGAAATAGACCCTAATTTACACATCTCGTTCATCATGGGATTCTCGTAAATCGAATGCTCGTAACGGGACCTCCCGAAAATGATAAAAAACATGTTTTTTTTGCACTGAGCAAAGCAAGAAAAATAATAACATAAAAAATAAAATCAAGATTAAACAAATATTTACTAAGCCATTTCTAGCAAGGTTTCACGCCCCCCTCTAACCTTTTTCCCGCGACCCCTCGGGGGTCGCTTACCCCCGGGGGGAAAACCCCTGGTCTAAAGGAAAGGTGTTTTTAGTATCATTCATGTTTGCATTGATTGAATTGACTGAGAGTTTAAAAATAACAAATTTCGTTATTAAACTTTTAATAAGACTGCAAAAAATCAGGAATTGTTTCAAAACTAAATGTGGAATTCCCCTTTTTCAGGCACTCTGGGATCTGGAAACCCCCCTATATCGGACTTATTAAAAAAAATACAATTGTAATGAAATAGTGAAACAAAAAAAAAAAAAAAAATATTTTTTTTAAAACCCTTGCCTTCGTTTTCCCCGGCCTCCATTTCCCGGATAACGGATTTGCCGGACAAAATCCGAGGGCCGGGGGTACTCCGAGGGCCCCGGGCAAATGCCTGGTCCCCGTCCTAAATCGACAAAGTTGTCCGGCGGTCCAGCGTTCCTGTCAACCCCCGGTCAGTGCTGCGCCTCCCCCAGGTGGCACATGCTCAGCGGGTCGATTGCTTTCATTTTAAAGTATGTTTACATCATTGTAAGTACACCTTGCAATCATAGTTGTTATTACCCTTCCCGTATATTAAAAAATGTTTTGTATTTTTATATGTATGTATTGTTGGCACATGACGTATGAGTCTACCGCAAAAGGGCTAAAGTGTTTAAAGGGCCAAAATGGCCTTAACCGAAAATAAAACAACACCTTCCCCTGCCGCTCCGCGTCAAACGCCTCCTCCTGGGTCTGCCGCTCCACCTGGAACAACACGCCGGCATGCCCTCCGCTCACCCCCATGGCCAAATGAGGACCACCCCCCCAAAAAAAAAAAAACTGCGTTAGCACCCCCACCCCCCTCCCCTGGGGGGACACGAACTCAAGCTAAAACCTGGACCCCCTCCGTCAGTCCCCTAAACCCCTCTGCCCCCCCTTGGTGCAGGAACGTCTCTGGGGAATTTAAAATTTCTGCTGCAGTGTCCGGCTTCCACTCCCCCCGGTTTGTGCTACCCTCAACTCCCCGCCCTGAACTCACCACCTGTGCCTGCCCCCCTGCTGGTGGCGGCTGGCGTCCCCCCCTCCCGGCAACACGCTGTCACCCCCCTCACCTGGCCTTCCTGAGGAAGACAGTCACTCACACCTGTAGGTCAATACAGCGCCTGTGATACACATAGCATCACCAGGGTCAATTTTTCCCCAAAGGAATCTTCGCAGCCCTAAAAAAAATAAAACAACAACAACAAATGATGTAAAAGTTTTGGGGGCAGGTATTTGATATGGCGGTTGCGGGACAGAGTAGGATAAACTACGGGGGGGGGTAATGGCCTCGGACTGTTGCGTTTCCCATTTTTTTTCGGTTCCCGGCCCAGTGCTCCCCCCTAATAGTTCGGGAAAACGAGGGTTGCATGTAATTTAAAAAATTCCCCATGGTTGTTGCTGCTCCCTGCATCCGCCAAGGCACACCTGTCATCCCGCCACTCTTTTTTTGCACTACTAAGAAACTATTAAATCTTGAAGGTCTGACACTCCAAAAGTGGGCAGAAAATTTGTACACCCTAAAAAACTGTGTTGGCCGCTGGAAAAGGTGTTTATGAGTGGTTTTGCCAAAAAACGCTTGAAGTTGAGTATTTCCAGGTGATCAAAAAGGTTTAATGAAACAATGAATACAATCCTGGGTAGGGGGGGCCCTCGTTAGCCAGGGTAGGCAATCCCCTACCCCCTAGCTGAAAATTTGGGTTGCCCCTGCGGGAAAGACCCATAAAGGGGCATAAACTCAGGGGCCAAAAAATTTAAATGATGAACGCCAACAATAAATTGGAACCGGCATCGACCGTCTAACTCTTAACCCATAAGAATTATTATGGGAAAATCTTGTGTCAAAAAAAAAGATGAGATGATGAAAAAAATAAAGTGAAATGTATAGGAGAAGGGGGTTGAGTGAAACCAACCCCCCCCAAAAACTAGCACCACGGATCAACCACGTCACATTTTTTTGGGGATATGGAAACAAAATTAATGTTTTATTTTTTTACGTGTTTAAGGTACCCTTGAGTTTTTCAAAGTACAGTAAACCCTTAAAATTCGGCACGATAGGGGCTCTGGCCCTTGCCGAGTTATTAAAATGTGCCGATTATGCAATGTCCTCCTCTGATATGGGTAAAAAAAAAATTAAAAGAAAAAAAAAGAAAAAATAAAAAAAAACAGTAAAGTCAGGGAGGTCCGAAATACAGCTTGGGTTTCCCCCTGGCATCTCGAAAAGCAAAAATTCGTACAACGAAACACAAACTAGTGGAAAAATATGGGGTTTTGGTTCCAGGACCCCCATCAATTTTAAAAAAAAAAAAAAAAAAAAAAAAAAAAAAAAAAAGCAAGTTTTTAAAGCTAAATAAACTATAAAAAACAAAACAAACCAAAAGCTCTATATTACCCACCTGTACACCTATTCTGTAAAAAAGCATTCTGAAAGAAAAAATAGCAAAAAAAATACAAGCACTTTAAATTTAAAACATAAAACATGCATAAAAAGAAAAAAAAGACGTTGTAATGTGGGGGACGCCGCGGTACAAGAGAAGGTAGTGAGTTTCCAAGGTTTGGGGGCCGCCCCCTGCTATTTCCCCTAAAGGTCAGGCCGGCCATATGCTTAATTACTCCTCGGGTCATGCCTTGCTAGGGGTCCTGACTGCGGCCCCAAAGGTTTGGGGGGCCCCGCCCCCTTTTAAATTACCCCAAATGTCAGGCCGGCCATATGCCAATTCCCCTTCAGGTCCGGGCTTGCTAGGGGTGACCTCACGGGGGTCACCAAACCCCCCTTTGTCCGCCGGGAGGGGTGGGGGCGCCATTTTGAACTTGAAAATTTTTACTATCCCATTTTTGAATGTGATCAGGGGATTTTCGATCCGTATATTGAAAAAACCCCAATTTACACATCTGTATCAACGGATTATGTATCCCAAATGCTCGTAAAAGGGGACCTCCCTGTAAACTGTAAAAGCGTAAAACTACACTTACCAAAAACGGATAGCAGCAGGCATGTAATCCGGAGAGGGGACCGTTGTAACGGGTAGAAGATGTTAGGGGGCCGTCGCATTTTAACACTGGATCCTTTAATCACTTTAATTTCACAACTCGTACTGTATTGTATACGAAACTGTACCTGTACAAAATTTTACTTTTCACCTTAGCATTAAAAATTACGGGGAAACTATGCCCCGTCCATTAAATCTACCTTCAACGCGAGTGCATGGGGGGACACAGGGGGCGGCTGAGCCTCTAATCACAGGCGTCACTATAAGAATCCTGCCCGCACCACCACGGGGAGGGCCAACCATCACACCCTGAGTGAGCCCCAGGGGCCACCTCCCACCCCCAGTCATGCCCACATGCATATAGGCATGGGGTGTGGTTATTTACCATTTAAAATACGGAAAGAGCTTGCTCGTACTGGCCCGTCTCCAAACTACTATTATCCAGTTTGCTTTGAAGTCCCGAAAACTTCTTGCTTAATCACTTTTGCATCAAAGGGTTTTTCCCGGGTTCTATGCTTCTATACGGGAAGCGTATTTTTTTTATCCCTCTTGCAGTTGTCCTTTTTTAATTTCTTCTCATGACCCCTTGTACTTCTGTCATCCCACACAAACAGATCTTCCTATCAATTTTTTCCGACCCTTGTGCTCTATCATGCTAAAAATCTCCCCTTTCTCTTTTTTTTCAAATGTTGGGAGTTTTTTGTCTTGAAATCTTTCTTCAAATAAACTCTCAGGGTTGGAGATATTTTTGGGCTCTCTTTTTATTCTCTCAAACTTCCTTTTATCCTTCTTTTTTTGTGGTGACCAAATCCCCGCCGCTATTCCAAACCTTGGCGACAGAGTGTTATCAATTTTCTTAATCATCTCTTTATCCAGATATTTGAAAAGCTGTTCTTATATTCCTCAGCAAATGGTATGTATTCCTGTGACTTGTTTATATGCTTCTCTGGTGACAAAATTTTCCTTAAACCCTACTCCCAGATCTTTTTTGACCTTTTTTTTTGATTATCCTTCATTTTCCCATAGATACTTTTCTCTGGGTCTTTTTGCTACTGCCCATTTCCATCACTTTCCTTTTTGGCATTAAACTCCTTTCCCATATTTGACTCCCCTGAAAAACTAATCTAATCCTTTTGTAAAACCTCACATCCTCTTTATTTCTCTTTTTTTTAATAATTTTTGCATTCCCCGAAAAAACTAAATAAAGTTTACTCCTTTGTCATATATTTAATAACCAAGAACATCACTGGGGCCCCTATGATCCTTGAGGAACTCCACTTACACACTGCACCATTCTGACTTTTGTCTTTTATTACTGTTCCATCTCCGTTTGCTAAAAGTCTCCATCCCTTCAGCAAAAAAACCCTTCAATCCTCCACATGTTTTAGTTCCAGGCATCTCTTATGAGGTACCTGTCAAAAGCCCTTTTTTAGGTCCAAGTAAAGAACGACCCACCCTTTTTTCCTGTGTCACATCGATCACTCTCGAGTAAAAGCTCAAAAAAATTTGTTGTCTGACATTCCTCCTAAATCCAAAAGGCCACCTGCAAGTGTTGTGTGTGTGTGTTGTGTGTGGTGTGGTGTGTGGTGTGTGTGGTGTGTGTGTGTGGGGTGTGTGTGGTGTGTGTTGTGTGTGTGTGTGTGTGTGTGTGTTTTACCTAGTTTAACAAAGGGGGAAAAAGCTATGCTCGTACTGTCCCATCTCCAAAACTACTATTATCCCTTTTCTTTTAATTCCTGAATCTTCTTTCATTTAATTTACTTTTTCCTCAGGTTGTTCCGGCTTCTATCTTCTATACGGGAAATTGTATTTTTTTTTTATCCCTTTGCATGTTGTCCTTTTTTAATTTCTTCTCATGACCCCTTGTACTTCGTCGTTCACCAAACAATCTTTTCTATCAAACTGTTCCCGACCCATTGATCTCTATCAGCATAAATCTCCCCTTTCTCTTTTTTTCTCAAGTTTGGGGGTTTTTTTCTTTAAAATCTTTCCTCTAGGGGAAAACTCTCAGGCTTGGAGCCATTTTTGTGGCTGCTCTTTGTATTTTTCTCAAACTTCCTTTTTCCCCTTTTTTTTATGTGGGGACCCAAAACACTGCCGCATATTCCAAACTTTCGAATCAGAGATGTTATCAAATTTTTTTTATCATTCTTCATCCAATATTTGAATGCCATTCTTTATTTTCCCCTGCAAACTGATAGTATCTCCCGTGATCTTTTTTTATATGCTTCTCTGGGACAAATTGTCCTTAAACCATATCCCGATCTTTTTCGACCTTGTTTTTTATTATCCCTTCATTTTCCCCTGAAAACTTCCCTCTGTCTCTTTTTGTACTGCCTTTCCCTCACTTTAAACTTTTTTTCATTAAAAATCCATTTTTCCCCTAGTTGCTCCATCGAAAAACTTATTTGATCCTTTTGTAAATCCTCACAGTCCCTTTACTTTCTATTTTCTTGTAATTTTGCATCATCACAAATAAACTCATATAACTGTTTCTCCTTTGTTATATCTTTACATATCCCCCGAACATCACTGGGGCTAATACGAAACCCTTAGGAACTCTACTTTCACACTGACCTTCTGACTTTTATCTTTTTTTACTGTTCTATCTCTTTTCTCAAAAAATCTTCCATCCCCTTCGCAGACCACCCCTTCATCCTCCTACATGTTCTAGCTTCCGAGCAGTCTCTTATGAGGGAATTTGTTAAAAGCCTTCTTTAGGGCCCCGTAAAAGCAAACAAACCCCCCCTCTCTTTCCCGTGGGCACATCGATCACTCTCGATAAAACTTAATAAATTCTTGTACATACATTCCTCCTTAAATTCAAATGGCCACCTGCAAAGTGTTTTGTCTCTTCCAAAAATTTCAAAACCCTCTGTCCTTCACAATTTTTTACCATTTTTGCCACTACACTTGTTAAAGAATGGCCTGTAATTAGTGGTTCTTCTTTGTACCCCCTTTTTTGAATTGGGCACAAATTTGCTCTTTTCCAATCAAGCGGGACTCTGCTCTCCTTGAGTGAGCTCTCAATTTCCTATGTAATTTTCCTGCTAGGTGGTTACTGCCTCTTTCATTACCAGTTCGACATCCATCGGACCCGGGGCTTTTCTCAAAAACTTGACTTTCCCCTTAGCCTTTTTACTTCTATTACGTCTACTTTTTTTGTCTTCCATTTTTTTCTTTTGCTGTTATATTTTTCGTTTTAAATTCACTTCTCTTGTAAATAGTCTGTAACACTTATTTCACCCGGGTGTTGTAAGCTCTTTTACCTAGCCTTTTTACCTTCGTTTTCATTCCCTTCCTTGTTTTTCATTTTTTCCCTTAATATCTATCTGTGTGTGTGTGCATAAGAACAAAAAGAAAATAAGAAAATAAGGAACTACAGGGCCCGAGGCCTACACGTGTATTCCGTCACCTAACCTACCTCATCCCCTTTTCCCCATCCATGAACCTATCCCGCTCCCCTTTAAACCCCTAAAGACTTGCACTAATACCTGTCTACTGAGACCATTCCCTCATTCACCACCCCATTTTTGAACCCGTTTTTTTTCCCTATTTCCTTTTTTAAATCTATTTTTTCCCGCTTGAAAACCGTTACTTCTTGTTTACCCTGGTTAAAGCCGTAAAACTTTCCTACCTCTCCTTTTTTAAATCCCTTTAACCCTTAAAAACTTCTATCGATCACCCCTTACTCTGCGTCTCTCGGAATGATTTTTTTTAAAAACTTCAATCCCTCTCATAACTAAAATTACGCACCCTTGGATCATTTTTTGGGCATCCTTCTCTGCACTTTTTTTAAAAACCCTATACCATCCTGTAAAAAGGAGACCAAAAAATAAATGCATGTCCCAGGGGGGCCTGACAGAGCCCGATAAAAACTTTAGAATAACTTTTCCCCATTTACTTTTAACACTTCGGTAATGAAACCTAATACTCTATTAGCTCTATTTCTGGCCTCAAAACATTTTTTCCTAGGTGGAGTCTGGGCTACCCTCCCCCAAAATCTTTTTTTACCTTTTGTCTTTTCAGCGATACATTTTATGGTTATCTATTACCAGGGTTTTTTCTACCAAAATTTAACGCTACATTTATCATATTAAAATTCTCTGCCCTGACTGCCCCCTCGTTAAGTTTATCTAAATCTCCCTCAATTTTTACGTCAGACGTGATCCAAAAATCCCACTAACTTAGTTCATCACAAACTTTCTGATATCACGCTAATCCCACTATCCAAGCGTTGATGTAAACAAAAAAGTAATGGCCCAAAAAAGACCTTGTTGGAAATCCACTTGTCCCAGTCCCCCTTCAGATTTGGAAACCCTTTAATTTTAACCCTTTTTTGCCTATTACTTAGCCAAGCTCTGATCCAAAGAAGAACCTTCCCATCTATACCAGAGCCAAAATTATTAGAGTCGCTCTGTTATTTGTCAAATGCCTTACTAAAGTCCAGTTAATTTTAAACTAAACCTTATCATTATCTGCCCTCTCTAAAAATTTTTAAAAGCAACGTCTCATAAATCTTCCCCACTTTTGGTGTGTGTGTGTGTGCCCAAAGCCCCGTTAGGGGAGTGACCTCCAGGGGGGGGATGGGAGGCCCTCCTCCAGTACCTCCAGAAACCCCAGTACCACACACGTCATGGTTAATCACTTATAAGGAGTATTTTGTGGTAAATAGTAAGGAACGGCGGGGGTGTAAGGTAAGGTGCTACTTATTTCGAGGTGTTACCTATCTTATGCGACACCGGTTGCTCCTGTAGAGAAAAACACAAACAAATGGAAAAAAGAAGAAGCAAAACTACATACAAGCTATACTAAGCCTATTATAATACTATACTAAGCAGGAAGGAAGGAAGACGTGTCCCGTAAGTCTCTTATGGGAGGCGGTAGCAGAGTGGTTAGCATCAAGATATATGTCAAGCTCGTTGAGAGACGACCTACAAAGCGATACTAAGCATAAAAGGTCACAAGAAGAAGAAGTCTCCGAGTGGCGTTCTCGGTGATCCGAGTTCGATCCTTGATGAGGGCTGTAAAATTCACTTTAAATCTTTCTCTGCACTGTTGAGTGGCCTAAGAACACCCACACACTGCCCATTAACTCTAACTTCGATTGCGAGTGCATCGGAGGATACAGGGGGCGGCATGAGCCTCTAATCACAGGCGTCATTATAGACATTCTGTCTGCGCCACCACGGGTAAGGGCCAACCATCACAGCCCTCAAGTTAACCTCCAGGGCCTACCATCCCACTCTTGGAGGTCACTGGCTAACGGCGCTGTAGGCACACACCACACACCAAAAAAAAAAAAAAAAAAAAAAAAAAAAAAAAAAAAAAAAAAAAAAAAAAAAAAAAAAAAAAAAAAAAAAAAGCGAAATTTGGGGATATAATGCGCGAAAGTCGAGTTGGTACGAATTTAGGACTCGGCGCGAAACTCGAGGGTCGCGAAACTCGCATAGCGTGAAACTCGGGAGGGTAGTGTACTCCCATCAGCACGTGGTAACACCCCCACCAACACCATGCCTTCTCCACCCCCCCCCCGTTTCCCCACCAACACCCCTTCTTTATTACAACCCCCCTCCCCCGTTTCCCCCCATTCCCCATCACCAACACAACCCTGTTTCTCCCACTTTCATCTCTATAGTCCCCCTTCCTTCTCCATCACCATGGCAACCCCCACCCACGTGTGGGGCTAGCTCTTGACGCTATCGTGGTACGTTCATGGCACCGTCGTGGCACTGTCGTGGTTATCGTAGCTCTATCGTGACGACAAGATGACCGTTGATTTTTCATTCGTGACATAGTCTTACAGCTGTCATGACTCCATCGTGACCATCTTACGACCGTCATGACACATGTGTACAGGCAGCGTGACATTGTTGTGAGGCTATCATGGTCTGCGTTTTTCGTGGTTAAATTTCACGATAGCGTCAATAATCAAATTGGTGGCACTATCATGGTTCAATTATGTAATGTGTGAAGGGAGCTCAAATTGGGGAAGAGGAAAGATCCTTGGTGCTGCCGCGTGATACAATAGACTCGAGAGGGTAGGGTAGGTAAGGGACAAGGGAGGGGTGCGCAGACCTCTTCCACTGCCCACAAACTCGTCTTTGCACATCTGAATCATTGTACATCGTCGAGAGATGTAAATTTTTGTAGGCCACATTGTCGTACCGAGCCACCAGAATGATCATATTTTCAGATTGATTATATATCGCACAACCTTAGGTAAAATCATAGTCAGTAAATGACTTTATAATTATAGTAAATAACTTAAAATTTACTTTAGTAAATAACTTAAAATTTACTTTAGTAAATAACTTGGTAATTTTACTCACCCCAGTTTGAATGTAATAGCATTGGATTTTCGATCTCGTATATTGAAAATACTCTAATTTACACATATCATCGGATTCTCGTATATCGAATGCTCGTATAACGGGACCTCCCTGTATATATATACCGTATTTGCTGGCGCATAAGACGCACCTCCGCATAAGACGCACCCCTATTTTACAAGGAGGTTTTGAGAGAAAAAAATATTGGTGTTTTTGAGGGAAAAAAAAAAAAATCGTAAATTTATCAAGTTATTTAAAAAAAAGAAAAAAAAAGAAGGGATTTGTAGGGGAAAGCAAATGATTATGAGCATGTACCTAAATACAATATTCACAGTGCAGTGAATGTGAATAGAAAATTATACTAGTTAAAATGTAAAAGGAATGACAGGGTAACCAAAATCGGTCATAATATATTGCAGGATGCCCCCACGAATTGATATTCTCATATTTTGCTACCTATGACATATAGCTTAGATTTAATGTTGTAGGTATGCCTTTGTTACTTTTCTGCTATGTGTTTAGACCTTGTGGAAAATTTGCATAGATATTGGTATTATTTTGGTAGTGAGCTTTCAAAAGTCCTAGGACTCTTACCTACATCATCATGTAGCTTTCTTCATTCTGAGTATTTTGAGCCCCATTTCCCATGGCGCAATTGAATAATAATGGCATTACACATAGTACCGAAAATCTACCGTTATTTCAGCCAGAAAGTTAAGTTAGGTTAAATCAGATTAGGTTAGGTTAGAGGTGGGGTTTGGTTTAGTAACAGATGATATAGAGAAAAAACGAAAATTACCAATAATATGGCAGTGTGAAGCGTAGCAATGTTTGCGGGGCGGACCTGGAGGGGCAGATTGTCCCCCCCCCCACCACACACACACATGTAAACAAACATTGATTTCCGACAAAAACGAGAGCCAGATTAATTAAAAACACATCAAAACTATTCAGGAGGACTAAGTTTTGGCCTCGAAATCGGTGGTTGCCCAATAACAAAAATTTACGAAGACATTTAGATAACACTTTAAGGTAACCATCTCTACCTTGTTATTGTTGTAATTGTTGAAGGGCACCGTTGTCGGGATCGACGATATTTGCCCTGTTTACACCTATGAATCTATCACAGTCGCGAGGGTTGATTAGTCTTTTTCAGGAAGGTAGCTACAGGTGAAGGCTGGTTCACAGTCTGAAATCACGATAGCGTTCCGTCAGCCGTTCCTTGTATTCACACTATTCGTCAAGGTTCCGTCATTTTCGGCAGTTCCTGCTCACCCTCTAAGCAGACATGGTGCCTCAGAGGCTATGGTTGAAAAAATTTGCATTAATAGCACTTCGATATGTTGGATGAAGAAGAGGAGTTGAACTCTAAAAGACACTGTTTTGGGTACATAAAGTCTTGAGAAAACGACAATTATCAGCACGGAACAGTCTCATTACGTTAAAATATTCTTCCCCAGAAACCGTTACGTGACAGGACGGTGATGTATTGGAGCCGTGACGGTGGCGCACCGTTTAGTGTAACACGTCTATTTGTTTGAATGTACACAGCGCGCCAAAGCATTGTTCGCGACATCATAACACAGCGCTTCCATACGGGAATTCAGAAAATGTACTCTATGGCAGCCTACTGACTTCTGTGAGAGATATCTTACATATGGCAGCTTGTTTAAAGCACGGGCAGTCCATCAAGACCGTTGAGGAATGTTCAGATGCCACTTGTCAATTATAGACGAAGCATTTTAAAAAGTATCGCCTTCCTTCCCGTGAGTAATTTGAACAAACGCGCATTGGTATGACTATCATTATTTTCATAATGAGTGGCAAGAAAGACCTAACAAAAGAGCAAATTAAAGTTATTGTATCTCTACACAAGGCAGAGAGGCCAGTGGAAGAAATATCAAGGATTGTGGATGTTACGAGGAGATGTGTGCATAAGTGGGTGGAAAGTTTCACGGTGGGTTGCATCGTCACGACAGCCGCGACACCATAACATTATAAGTGGCCAGGGCGAGGGTGTAAAACATCAGCAAGCACCCTAAATGTCATGAAACGTCAAGTGGATGACCATCCTCAATTAAGAGCAAGAAAAATATTGCAATATGACTTTTACATCCTCGCCCTGTGTTATGATGTCGCGAACAATACTTTGGCGCACTGTGTATGAAATTCTAACGAATGTGATGAGACGGTGCCGTGTCACCATGATGGTATGGTGTGATTCGGCCTTGAGTCGGACGGTGTGGCGCCGTGATGGATCTTGGTCTTGGTGTACCGTGTAGAAGACTTTTGTCCCATCTACAGGTACCGTTGCAACTTTTTTATTAGCACTTTCATACAGTTTCCTTATCCAGAAAAGTACAGGGGTGAGGATTGAAGGGTCGAGGTGGTATAAAGGTCTATGCTGTCTCCTATCTCACCTTGCTTACAACTGTAGCGGCGCTAACACACACACGCACATACACACCTGCATCGGCTTAGGCCACCCCCATATCTGGGACCAAGATTAGAGGGTGACCTGACGCTGACCTAACTTGTCCTCGCCGACACAACTGCAACACCAGCCAGGTAATTCAGTCAGCCACAGGACACACAAAGATACACACGCCGCGCACCTCTTGTCCGCACGTAGTACAATGACTCGCTGTCAAATAAACTACAAAGCCACGACGCCCTTTCTCCATCCTTGTGTGTATACACAGACTCCCCAAGATACTACACCACCCTCTCACCGCTCACACTCCTTCAAATAAAACTTTAACACGCTCTTTGTTTCACTATTCCATTTATCAACAATACTCATTCCAGCGAAAATTCCAGCACCATTTTCTGCCTCCCTTCTATCATCTTCCAACTGTTGTGTCAACTTGTGTGGCCCGAGTCGAATGCGGGTTAAAGCGACATCTACTATGCGGGATATTTGTCTTTTCCATGGGTGCAGGGAGGAGTCTGAGCGGTAATGACCCAAGGTGGATGCGCGGAGGGCTTCGCCGAGTGAAGTATCCCAGGTGAAGCGGCAGACCTGAGATATCAGACGTTTTACATTGGAGAGCAGCAGCGGGGGGTGGTTGATGTTTACATCTGACACGGCCGTCTTGGCAGCAACAATCGCTGTCTTGTTGCCCCAGCTCATGTTTTCTCTTAAACTCCAACCTTTTCTTAGTATTATGCATCACTGTTGATAACACAGTTACAAATTTGCTCTCAGTGGACTACTGCTCAACAGAGATAACTCCAGACCCCTTTAGTAATACACCACCGGCTGTTCTGCATTCTCTGCCCGACCTCTCATTCGCTAATATGGCCGCATTAGACGCAGGGTGAACTTTGCATTCCTTTATAAGGGGAAAAAAGTGCGTCTTATGCGCCGGCAAATACGGTATATATATATATATATATAATATATATACCGTATTTGCCGGCGCATAAGACGCACTTTTTTATATATATATATATATATATATATATATATATATATATATATATATATATATATATATATATATATATATATAATATATATATATATATATATATATATATATTAGGGTGTCCCAAGATCATAGAGGGAAAAAATGAAACATGTTTTTTTCACTTGCTCGTGTTTTACTTCTGTTCACACATGCATAAGAAGAGTTCCTGTGAAATTAGATGAAATTCGGAGAATATTTAGGGGTCGCGACAAACTGAACAATTTTCTAATAACCTTCAAAAACAAAGAAAAAGTTCAAAACATCCCACATCTTTAGAAAGAAACTTATAAGGAAACCAAAACAGACAGTTTTCATTGTTTCCATTCAGAAAGCCTTCTTTTGAAGGTCCTCCTTCTTTTCCCGCCCCACAAGTTTCCGATGGTGGTGGACTAACTGGAGGAGGTACTTCTCCTGTGCGGCTGACTTCGTGGACCCCAGGTAGCGCTGGACTAGGGCGATGCCCCGCTCCACGGCATCGTTGACCACTCGGAGGCCAAGTGCCCGTTTCCGAGCGTCCTTGAATCGGTCGTCCTCCTCCCACAATGCCGGGTCCTTTGCCAGGAAGCCCTCGTCCGTCGTCGAGTTTCTGAAAGAAGGACCGTGTCTTCGAAGTGACGAAGGACGAGAGGGAGGAAGACATCATCATCTTTTTTCCCTCCAATCGCTTGAGTTCCTTCTTCGAGGCGGGCTTGTCCAATGCCTTGACCATCTGCTTCTTCTCCTCCACATCAATCCTTGAGTCGAAGGCCAGTCCCGCATTTTCCTCGGAAACGTACCACAGGTGGCGTCGCAGGGCTTCTTCTGCTGCCTTGGCAACAGTTTGGTCAGGGTATGTCTTGAGGATCTCGAGGAAGAGCACGTCGTTCAACGGAGCTTTCACAGAGATCGGTGCCTCATGCCATTGCTTGCAGTACACCCAGAGCAACGAAGAGGGCCACTCGTTCCACTCCGGCCTTCTCTCGACCAGTCAGCGACAGCTGGGATTTCAGCATCTGAAGCTTGAGGCAGTAGATGGCCTTGGTCATCCACTGGGCTTGATGGAGAGCTCCAGGACGGCGGAATGGTTTGGCTGGACCTTCACCACCGAGGAACAGGTAGGAGAGACGGAGAAGTTCTTCATAGTCCTCCCTGGGATGGTTCTTCGACATCAGAGCCTCCTTCAGGAAGGCCAATGCGTCGTCCTTCAGCTTGCTGGCAGTGTCATTGGTGGAGAAGAACTCTACGAGGTCCTCCGATGTTTCCACCGTCTCTCTCTGCGAGGAATCCACGAAGGACCATCGATCACGGAGTCGTTTGAAGATTCCAATGTCAGGACCAGAGGAAGAGCCGAGGCTGGCTTCGAAGACATCCTTGAGGATCACCTCGTGGACATGATGGCGGCAGGCCAACCAAAGCAAGCTTCGTCCGAGTTCTTGCTCAATCCGAATGCAAGCACCTTGCACCATGCCAGTGTTCGAAGCCGTGGTGTCGAAACAGAAGGCGATGATCTTGTCCCTGACACCCGCTTCGTCCACCTCCTTCAAGACCACTGCAGCCACGTTTCTGCCAGTCGAATCCGAGCTTGCCGGGACCCCAAGAAGGAACTCGGCGTCATCTTCCCCTGTGAGGACGGCGATGCGGTCCTCCGTATCGCCAGAGAGGGACGGGAGGAGTTTTCCGTCCCAATGCAGGACCAACCTCTCAGGTATCTCCTGGTTCCGCAGTTCCACGATCTTTTCGGCGGCTTGCCCTCTCCCCGCAATTCGTGATCGATGGACCGTGCTCTTCGAGACCGCCATACTCCCAATGTCCATTCCAAGAACTTGAGCGGTAGCTGCGAATGTTGATGTTGCTTGCCGCACCGACAACTTCTCTCGATCCCAAGTTGAAATGAGGTTAAGATCCTTCACGGAGATCGATGGCGACTGTTTGAGTTTTTTCCTCTGGCTTCGGGATCCACGAGCCGGTGATGACGTCGTCGACACAGGACTGCTGCTGCTGCTACTGCTTTGGCTTGGGATTTCCGCCCTTTCAGTCAGCCTGGCAATGTCGCTGTCTTCACGTTCCCGGAGCCGCTTGAGTCGAGTTCCGCGCTCGACCTGCTTCTCCACCTTCTTCGCTGTCACGAAGTCAATTCCAGCCATGGATGATTCCCCTCTGTCTTCTCTCTGACTCCGTAGGAACTCCTTGTCCTCGTCCTTCACGTCTGCCCGTTGGAGAGAGGAGGAGTGTGCGAGGTTGAAGATTTCTTGGAGGTCTCCTTTGAAAATCTCCTCATCCATACGATGTTTCGGCCTGTCTTTGTTCTTGTTCTTCTTGAGGTCATTGTACGCCTTTACCAGCTTTGACAGCTTCGTGCGGCGTGTATTACTGTAGTTGTCGGAATCCCGGCGCGCGACCAGAAGGGGAGAACCTCCTCCACCACCGCCTTCCTGCTCCCGCTCGCCGTCTTCCCCATCTCCCGGTGGTGGTGGTAGTAGCGGAGGAGGACCTGCTCCTTCGATGGTAGCCGGGCTCCGGTGATTTAATCGATTGGAGCCTTGTCGATCAGCCAAAGATTACTAGCGGCTCTTGTTGCCATGTTGATAACCTGAGGGAGAAAAAAAGTGGAAATTTAGAAAAATCCTGAAATTCGAGTCACGTCACCTAAATGTTCACTTTGTCGGGACCCCTAAATATTACTCAATTCGCCCAAAATTTCAACGCAATACTGTTTTACTATGAGAGAACCGGAATAACACACGAGCGTGCAACATTTCAAAACTTTTGCATTTTGGGACACCCTAATATATATATATATATATGAGGGCCTCCGCATCGAAAAGGGGTCAAGCGACACCACGGCCGTTTTGCTGATTTCACCATATAGCACTATTTACGCCCTTCCTCTATCAGTTGGAAGTGGAGAAGACCCCCTTACCACACTGGCAATAGGGTTGAAAGTCGTATTCAGTACAACATTGCTGTATCCGAAAGGGCGTCAGGTGCCTTGGCTCAGGCATTTGTCCACATCGAAAGGGTATCATCTCCCGTTCAGTGAGTGAGGCTGGTTGTGGGAGGGCTAGTGGTGGTGGGGTTTAAGCGGGGTAGGGAGTTCAGCCAATCAGCGCGCGGTAGGCGCGTGACATTCTGTGCTTGGTGCGTGACGTGGCGCGCTGTGAGTGGCCTGGAGCCGCTCGACATCTTTGTATCCCTTTAGTTGTGTTTACAGAAATTACTATTGCTATTATTTTTATTATTACTGTATTATTATTATGCTGTTTTGCTCACCGTCATTAATTTTCTACTAATAGTACCAATATTAATATTGGTATTAATGTTATAATATGTGACAGGAGAAGCATTCAGAGTTCAGCAAAAGTGAACATTATGCAACTGTAATAAACATAATATCGAGTATATTATTATACTAGCCGCAAAGCCGCCCTCCGGGCGGACTTTTTGGCTAGCTCCTGCGGAGGGCTATTGGTGGGCCGAACCGTGTTTGGTGGGCCTTCGGCCCACCAAACATGGACTCTCCAGATAGCCCCTTCTAACTTTCCTGAAATCATGGATGTAGAAATGTATGTATTCCCCCCACCCATTCACTCACCCATTACCCATCACCCCCCACCCATTCACTCACCATTACCCATCACCCCCCACCCATTCACTCACCCATTACCCATCACCCCCCACCCATTCACTCACCCATTACCCATCACCCCCCACCCATTCACTCACCCATTACCCATCACCCCCCACCCATTCACTCACCCATTACCCATCACCACACACCCATTCACTCACCCATTACCCATCACCCCCCACCCATTCACTCACCCATTACCCATCACCCCCCACCCATTCACTCACCCATTACCCATCACCACACACCCATTCACTCACCTATACCCATCACCCCCACCTATTCCCTCACCCATCACCCATCACCCCAAACCCATCACCCCCCACCCATTCAGTCACCATCACCCCACACCCATTACCCATCACCCCACCCATTCACTCACCCATTACCCATCACCCTACATCAAGGTTTCCTCAATTCTCGCAACCCACTTTTTTTCACAATTTTCGCTAATAGGCTGCTAAAAAAAAAAAATAAAAAAAAATAATCGGATCATCTCATAAGTGGGCTTATGACCTTCCCCTGGTCAACCTGATTCCAAAAATGTGCCATATGAGGTGTTTGCGCCACGGGGGGCGGAACCTATACCACAAACACACACACACAGACAGACAGACACACTTTCGCTTATATTATTATAGATATTATTTTTCAACATTTCCAATATTTTTCATGAAATTCATAATCGTCAAGTGACGAGCTACATTTTGATACCAAAATGAGCACTGTACGTCAATTAGAAACGAAGTTACAGTTGCCACCACTTTGTTGAACTTTGACCGCTCCTCCTGTAAAATTTTATTTTTGGCGCTTAACCCCCTTTCGATGCGGAGGCCCTCATATATATATATAGATAGATAGATAGATAGATAGATAGAGATAGATAGATAGAGAGAGAGAGAGAGAGAGAGAGAGAGAGAGAGAGAGAGAGAGAGAGGAGAGAGAGGAGAGAGAGAGAGAGAGAGAGAGAGAGAGAGAGAGAGAGAAGAGAGAAGAGGAGGAGAGAGAGAGAGAGAGAGAGAGAGAGAGAGAGAGAGAGAGAGATATATATATATATATATATATATATATATATATATATAATATATATACAGTCAAACCTCGATATAACAGACTAAAGGGGGGGTGGCATGGTCCGTTAAAGCCGATTGTCCATTATAGCGAGGGTATTTTCCCAAGGGTGGAAAAATATATGAAGAAAAAAAAAATTGTGAAATAAATGAGAAATAATCACACACAACCAGACTGTGTAGCTATGTTGGGAGGTAAACAGTGACTGGCACTACATGCTGAATTTGGTCCACTCCTACACGTGAAATAAATGAGAAATAATCTCAAACACAACCAGACCATGTACCTATGTTGGGAGGTAAACAGTGACTAGAGCTACATCAGGGATTTGGCACACTCGCCCACGACTGTTCGGGACTGGTATTAGGAGAGGTAGTAAGTATCCAGGCTAGCTCATTACTGCTTGGTATGCTATGAAATTTCATTATTCTAGTTGAATGTAGACATATAATCACGTTTGAATTGCTATTATTCATACATATGAGTAAAGATATGAAAATACTTTCAAGGCGCTCATCCACGCCTGGTAGCACAGCCGCGGCAGCAGCAGCAGCATCATGAGACATTATAATCACCCCAAAATAGATAAAAAGGAAGAAAAGGTCTCCCGTAAAGTGATGGGTTATCCCTAAAATGTTGATGCTTTTTCTCACCGTCTGGCTAGTCAAGCTCAAGCTCTAGTGAAAGGTAAACAAACTACGAGCCAGATTCAGCCGTGGCTTCCAAAGGTATTGCTTATTATCATGACTAATGCTCATTATTATATATATTATATGGTTGTGAAGTGCAGTTCTATACGTGTCACTATTTAGGTCATTGTAGCACTGTGTGTCACCTTAGATAAGGGTGATTTAGGGTGTTGAGGTGACAGGGAGACGTAGCAGCGGGCACGCCATAACACTAATAGTCACTATTTTAAAGAATACACACCTTCTATCACTAAATCACTAACAACACAGGCTCCTTCCTTATATATCTTAATATGTGATACATCAAAACTCCTTAAAACCCAAGCATTCCAAAGTAAAATGAGAAAATAATACAATTATGTTGAGTTGACAATTCGAGCGGCGATAGCGGTCTGATATGAAGAAAAAAAAAAAAAAAAAAATTGTCACGCAAATGGAGTCCGTTACATCCGAAGTCCGTTACATCGAGATCCGTTATATCGAGGTTTGACGTATATATATATATATATATATATATATTTTGTTATGAATGTGGATTCAGCATGGAGGTTATGTGGACTCAGTGTGGAGGTGGTTATGTGGACTCAAGTGTGGTGGTTATGTGGACTCAAGTGTGGTGGCTATGTGGATTCACCTGGAGGTGAATGTGCGTGCAGGGCAGGGTGGGGGATTCACTGTGGAGGTGGAATGTGGTGCAGGGGTGGTGGAAGCGTGATTTTTTTTTTTTTTTTTTTTTTTTTTACATCACAAAGGACTGGCCAAGGGCACAACAAAAATGGGTAACACAAAGCCCGCTTAGTTGCCAGTCCCTATAAAGAAGACAGTAAGAAAATAATATAAAAAAGAGGGGTGAGCCAATTTAGTTCAGGAGGTGTCTTGTTACTCTTCTTTTGAAAAGATTTAAGTCATAGGAAAGTGGAAAAATAGAAACAGGAAGAGAGTTCCAGAGTTTACCAGTGAAAGGGATGAAAGAGTAAAGATACTGATTAACTCTTGCATTAGGAAGATGGACAGAATAGGGATGAGAATGAGTAGAAAGTCTTGTGCAGCAAGGCTGCGGGAGGGGGGGAGGCATGCAGTTAGCAAGTTCAGAAGAGCAGTGAGCATGAAAGTAACGGTAGAAGAGAGCAAGAGAAGCAACATTGCAGCGGTGATTTAAAGATTGAACACAGTCAGTCAGAGGAGGGGAGTTGATGAGACGAAAAGCTTTTGACTCAACCCTGTTTAGGAGAGCTGTATGAGTGGATCCTCCACAAACATGTGAGACATACTTCATACATGGGCGGATAAGGCCCCTGTAGAGAGCAAGCAACTGGGAGGGAGAAAGAAAAGGATGCAGATGCCACAGGACACCTAACTTCTTAGAAGCTGTTTTAGCAAGAGATGAGATGTGAGATTTCCAGTTCAGATTTTTAGTAAAGGATAGTCCTTTAAATGGCGGTTAGGTGTATGTCTGAGTGAACTGTGTGTGTGTACGTTTGTGTGTGTGGCTGCAACGGTCAGTTGGGGTGTGTGTGTTCGTATGTACGTACACAGGACGCGGGCCTGTGTCGACGTGGGAGTATTGTGATTGGCTGAGGAGTTGGTGGCGGGAGAATATGGGAGAAGCGGGAAGCTTTGGCACGTGGCCGGGGATGCGGGCCTTGCGGCAGTCTGGTTTTGGAGACAGCCTGAGACAGACCTGTGGGCAGAGTGATCTCCCCACCCCCCCTCCTCCCTAGCTAGGTCGCGTCCCTAGCCACTCACGTCCTACTAGCCATCAGTGTCCATCCCTTAAGCAAGTGTTGAAAGATAAGTGCCCGATTCTAACTCCCAGCCTGTGTTGTGTATAATCTGAACTAACTCCCAGCCTGTGTTGTGTATAATCTGAACTCAGTAAATGCCCCAAAGGAGATTGTGGTGTTTCTTCTTTTCTCTCCTGCCCCCAACTTAATCGCTCCTGTGCACTCATAGCACTGGTATCATATCCGAGCCCAAGCCCAAAGGAAAAGTGTTACCTGGAGTAAAGTCTGCCTGAGTAAGTGAGTAAGGGGAGGTACAGAAAACACCCCTCCCCCCCACGTGTAACATAAGGCAGTTGTGTAACATGGCTGGATAGAAAAGGGGAACAGCAAAACCCATTTCCGCAACCTGGGTGTTTACAGAAGCGGGATAAAAGCCATTTCTGTTATAATATATATATACAGTAAAACCCTTATAACTCGGCACGATAGGGGCTCTGGCCCTTGCCGGGTTATTCAATGTGCCGAGTTATGCAATGTCCTCTGATATGGGTAAAAATGTAAATACAGTACTATAAAAGCATAAAAACTACACTTACCAGTGAACGGGTAGAATGTGCTGGATTTGATATCAAACTCAGCACAAATAGCACGCATGGACGCACCTGCATCCATCCTTGCCAGCACTTTCACCTTTTCCTGCAGGCTCAGGCTCTTCTATTTCATTCCCTTCCTGCTGGAGACACTCTTGCATGATGGAGCTGACATCTTGATATACAGTACTGTATGATGTAATCCCAAAACACGTAAAATAGGTGGCAAAGTAAAGCAAAGGTCGGGAACCAGCGCGTAGGCTGAGCCGTGTTTTTGTCGTCCAAGCACCGTCTTGGATTACGAATCTCAATCCAATAACACTTGCTGAAATGTGTGTTATACTACTTTGTGATATTGTTTGCAATGTTATTATCTCGGCTCCTACCAAGCTTGTTGTGTTTTTGAAGCATAAACCAATCCTTTTTCAATTTCGACAAAAAACGGAATTCGTATTCAAGACGGTGCTTGGACGACATAAACATGGCTCAGCAGCTGACAGCCTACACGCTGGTTCCCGACCTTTGCCTTACTTTGCCCCCTATTTTACGTGTTTTGGGATTACATCATACAGTACTGTATTTCAAGATGTCCGCTCCATCACGCAAGGCTGTCTCCAGCAAGAAGGGAATGAAATTGAAGAGCCTGAGCCTGCAGGAAAGGGTCAAAAGGATAAAAACACGACTTTATGCGATTGAGGATATGCCGAGTGTAAGCAAAGAGATGCAGTTATAACATCAATATGCAGAGATAAATTATTTTTTGCCGACTTTCTGTTTACATGTTCACACAAGAGGTTGTGAGGGCATGATATGCTGAGTGAAAACCAAAAGATGTAGTTTAGGGGAGGCGGTAGCAGAGTGGTTAGCGTCACCGAGTGGTGTTCTCGAAGACCCGCGTTCGATCCCGAGTGAGACCCATAAATCCACTTGAAATCTTTCTGCACCGTCGAGTGGCCTAAGAACACCCACATGCCCTGTCCATTAACTCTACCTTTGACTGCGAGTGCATGGGAGGACACAGGGGGGCGGCATGAGCCTCTAATTACAGGCGTCACTATAAGAATCCTGCCTGCGCCACCACGGGCGAGGGCCAACCATCACAGCCCTCGAGTGAGCCTCCAGGGCCTACCATCCCACCCCTGGAGCTCACTGCCTACATGCGCTATAGGCATAGATGTGAAGGGAAAAAAAAAAAAAAAAAAAAAACTGTCTTTGCCCTGCCGAGTTATATCAAATTCAGAGTTATACAGTGCCGAGTTATAAGGGTTTTACTGTATGTATATATATATATATATATATATATATATATATATATATATATATATATATATATATATATATATACATACAGGTTGACCATCACTAATCTGGCAACCACGGGACCTTAGGACTGCCGGATTTTCGAAATTTCCGGATTATTGATGTTTTCTCCCCTGACTCTATAAATGCTGTATATATTGCAACAGAAAATTACTACAGTTCTTTTACAGTTCTACAGACACACCACTATCAAGTTTTTTTAACAGTTCATCTTTCTCTGCGATCTGTCTGACCTTAAGAGCGAACGCACAGTTCTCGTCCACTACGCGGCGGTGAGCCCCGTATCGCCGCGGCTGCAGGTACGACGCGGGCCATAGTGGTCCATAACATCAATATATCTATCATGTGAGGGTGTAAGGGAAGGTATGAGGCTGTGAGGAAAGGTACATTTTGTACGATAATTTAACCATATCGTACGATATTATACGATAACTCTACAGATTCATCAGTAAAAAAAAAAAGTAAACCATGATTCAATAAGAGCAAATGACAAAGAGCAATGTTTGCGTTTTACGCCACTTCTTTTATTCGCCGAATCCATGACCAAAGGGGGGCTATACAGCAGCAGATTTTAACAATGGGCCCCAGACATAACTGCGTCACGGTTTGTTTACATCGGTGCATTGTGGGGATAAGGCGGGGTCGCCGCGGTTGGACCTAAAAGGGAAAACTACGGCGATGGAAGAATTTAGAGTTATTTTGCGCGAAATTGATATTCCAGGTGCTATATTACTGTGCTCTGTTCTCGCTGACAACACTATAGAGAAGACCTGAGGTAATGGCTGATGTGCAGAGGCTACTAAACCAAGAAAACAGAGTCATAACAGAGCCTCGTCAAAAGGTGAGCAACTGGTAGGTACGTAATGTGTCCCTACCACTTGCTTAATGAGACTCTGCTGTGACTGTTTTCCTGGTTTAGAAGCCTTTGCACATCAACCATCACCTCAGGTCTTCTCTATGTTGTCAGCGAGAACGGAAATATAGCACCTGGAATATCAATTTCGCCCAAAACAACTAGAAATTTGTTCATCGTCGTAGTCTTCTCTTTGTAGGTTGTACATATTCATGGTTATGATAGTATTAAAATACCTTATTAATTGAGTTCCTTTTGTTGTCTTTCCTCATAATAAGTAGTGGTACATCATGGTTTAAGTGTTACTTGACGAGCCACTGAATACTCTTGAGTCTATACCAACATCACCAACCTTTGCTTTGACTTATCTTATTACTCCATCCATAAACAAGTTGCATAACCACGGTGACATTACCCATCCTTGCCTCATGGTACCTGGTACTGTCGTCTACCGATATTTTTATCCCTACACAAATCGGAAAAACTCGCCGACGGTAATGGTTAGGTTAGATTTGGCTTTGATTTATCTTATTACTCCATCCATAAACAAGTTGCATAACCACGGTGACATTACCCATCCTTGCCTCATGGTACCTGGTACTGTCGTCTACCGATATTTTTATCCCTACACAAATCGGGAAAACTCGCCGACGGTAATGGTTAGGTTAGATTTTGCTTTGATTTATCTTATTACTCCATCCATAAACAAGTTGCATAACCACGGTGACATTACCCATCCTTGCCTCATGGTACCTGGTACTGTCATCTACCGATATTTTTATCCCTACACAAATCTGGAAAACTCGCCGAGGTTAATAGCTAGGTTAGATTTTGCTTTGATTTATCTTATTACTCCATCCATAAACAAGTTGCATAACCTAGGTGACATTACCCATCCTTGCCTGAAGTTGCCTCATGGTACCTGGTACTCTCGTCTACCGAAATGCTTGTCCCTACACAAATCTGGAAAACTCGCCGACGGTAATGGTTAGGTTAGGTAAAGGTCATTTAGGTTAGGTACTCATAATCACAGGTAAAGGTCAGTTAGGTTAGGTATTCATAATCACAGGTAAAAGCTTATTAGTTATACATACATACTCCACTCCATACACACTCTTTAACCCTTCAATACATCCCACATTCCCTCCCAGTCTACTGTCATATGCTTTGGTATTAGTCCAGATGAACACCGAACTCACTTTGGTGGACGAAACTATTTTTTTCTGATGTGTTTTTATGTGTTTTGAATGAATCTGCTAACCGTTTCTGTCGCAATATTTTATTTTTTTATTTTTTTAGGTGAAGGTTAGGTTTTTTTTTAGTTTTTTGTTGTTAGGTAAAGGTTAGGTTAGGTCATAGATCACTGTATACCTGGACTGTGCACGGAATATCGGCCTGTCGCGCAAGGGCCCAAAGTCGGAGGGCCGCTCGGATTCATATATACAGGAAAAATACCTTTTATCCGGATATATCCGGACTTCTGGGTAGCCAGTTAATGGAAAAGTCCGGTTAATGGGTAAGTATACTTACGAAAGATGCATTTACTAAAAATAAACATAATATTGTATGATTGTTTCTCTTACCTTATTAGTAGATCATTGTAGAACTGTAATTCACCATAAATAGACATGCCCAGCCCAACATAGCACTCCTGTTCTTGTTGACTATGCACGTATAAATGACACTCCCGTAATGTAGTACCGTAAATTATAAACTAAAGAAACTCAACTACGTATATGCAAAGACTTTTAACACGAAATTATATACTAAAGGAACACTTTTTTTTCTTCTATTTTATTTGTTTATTGTACTTACTGTATTTGTTTAGGGCTAGGCAGTCTGGTCAGAAAACTCCAGGTCCGGGTCGTCTGGGTTGTCTGACAGTGGTGATAGTGGCTCATCAGGCACTGAGTCTTGGACAGATGATGGTCCAGGCACAGCAGGATCGGCTGTAGTTGATGGCCCCGGCACAGATACTGGTGCTTGTCTTTGTTTCATTGCGCGGGCGAACATTGTTTTGATATCGGTCTGCTTGAGTGCTTTGCGACGTTCATGTAAAGTCTTGTTTTGTAACATTATAAGTTGCATGACTTCTTGGAGAGATATAAATTGGTGACGTTGTGCAAAGTTGATGTCATTTTGTAAGCCGTTAAGTGCTGATTCCCATGACACTTTAACGGTTTCATCTTCCTCCTCACTTTCGCTCCCAGACATTACCTGCTCATTTTCATTTTTTACGGCTGCAATTATTTGGTCGTCATCCATACTCATTGTCACAGAAATATCTTCATCAACTGCAAGCCACTCATCTAGTATATTTTCATCCATTCCTGCCATGTCGATGTGAGAGTCTTTGGAAGCCATCAGCTCACGGATTTGATCATATACTTTGTCTGACTCGTCCTCAGTAACTGTCGGGAATCCTTCGAATTCGGGTTCGTCCGATTTCTCACCAACGTCCATGACTTGGGGCCATAATTTGTGCCAGCTTCGCTGCAGAGTGATTGACTTTACACTATCCCATGCAAAAGACAACATGTATCATGGCATCATATGGCATTATTTTCTTTGCTGTAACTTTCGGCATGTTGAAAGTACGGATGACTCAAAATACCACTCCGGTCGTCGGGTAGCACTGACCTTGCCCACGGACTGATAAACACTGAATTATCATAGCGCATGGCGCATTATGGCGGGAATAAACAGGTGGCGATAGGTGGCGCTCACGTCTACGGCGGCAAAATTAAAAGTTAAATATTTTGTTACTTTTTTATTTTTTAATACTATTTACTTACCTGCCACAAATTCCGGTTATTGGGCTATTCCGGTTGTTGGGTATCCGGATAAAAGGTATTTTCCTGTATATATACGGATCATATAGACTGGTTTATCAGTATATATGATATACTGTAATCTTCGTAAATGTTTGTTCTATAATATTATCAAATAAAAAACAGTAAAACACGCTAAAGAAATGCCATTACGAGACTATGAAGAAATATGCATGAACTTAATATTCACTTCAACTCTTCGCCATTTAAAACTTTGCGAGTCAACTTTTATCATGAAGGGTATCAATAGAAGCGCACTTTTATTAGCTTTCCATTGCTATATTTCGTTATCTGATAAATGAATTAGAACCATGCATAAATTAGCGTTAACTAAATAAATAAAATCATCAATCGGGTAATTTACCCGATTGATGAGGTTATTTATTTAGTCAACACTAATTTATACATGGTAATAATTCATTTATCAGAAAACGAAATATATAAGAAAATAAATAACATCATCAATCGGGAAAATTACCCGATTGATGGTTTTATTTATTTATTTAACGCTAATTTATGCATAGTTCTAATTAATTTATCAGATAACGAAATACATCAATGGAAAGCTAATAAAATTGTGCTTCTATTGATACCCTTCATGATAAAAGTTGACTCGCAAAGTTTTAAATGGCGAAGAGTTAAGTGAATATTAAGTTCATGCATATTTCTTCATAGTCTCGTAATGCCATTTCTTTAGCGTGTTTTACTGTTTTTTATTTGATAATATTATTACAAACCCGGTTTCCCCCCATGTCCCCAAGCTTGTTGGCTATAAGAAAAAGAAGAAGATAGGGGGTGGAGCCCTTGTTCTTAAGATTTACCGATAAATCAAAGTAAAGGTTGGTGATGTTGGTATAGACTCAAGAGTATTCATTGGCTCATCAAGTAACACTTAAAGTCTTAAACCATGATGTACCACTACTTATTATGAGGAAAGACAACAAAAGGAACTCAATTAATAAGGTATTTTAATACTATCATAACCATGAATATGTACAACCTACAAAGAGAAAACTATGACGATGAAAAAATTTCTAGTTGTTTTGGGCGAAATTGATATTCCAGGTGCTATATTTCTGTTCTCGCTGACAACATAGAGAAGACCTGAGGTGATGGTTGATGTGCAAAGGCTTCTAAACCAGGAAAACAGTCACAGCAGAGTCTCATTAAGAAGTAAGCAAGTGGTAGGGACACATTACGTACCTACCAGTTGCTTACCTTTTGACGAGGCTCTGTTATGACTGTTTTCTTGGTTTAGAAGCCTCTGCACATCAGCCATTATCTCAGGTCTTCTCTATAGTGTTGTCAGCGAGAACAGTAATATAGCACCTGGAATATCAATTTCACGCAAAATAACTCTAAATTCTTCCATCGCCGTAGTTTTCCCTTCGTAGGTCCACCCGCGGCGACCCCGCTTTATCCCCACAAAGCACCGATGTAAACAAACCATGACGTAGTTATGGGTAGGGTCCATTACGGCAAATAAATGAGAAGGAATGCCTGTTTGCTGTCGGAAGCAGAAGCGTAAGCATACAGCTGATTCTGGGTACAGCGCCATCAAAACAAACGGCGCCTCCCAAAAACAGTGGCGCGCCAACCCGGGAAATTTGAAACTGCGTTCCGAAATTCATGCCAGAAAACTGGTGGAACCGGAATATTGATTGCCGGATTAGTGATGGTCAACCTGTGCATATATATATATATATATATATATATATATATATATATATATATATATATATATATATATATATATATATATATATATATATATATATATATATATATATATATATATATATATATATATACAGGTTATATATATATATATATATATATATATATATTATATATATATATATATATATATATATATATATATATATATATATATACATATATATATAATATATATATATATATATATTGAACAGAGCTATTTTTCATTCTTCAAAAATTGCCTTATTTTTAGCATCTCCCTTGGAGCATTAAGTACTGCAAAGGAGCCACCAAAAGGGTTCCTCCAGCAGCCCATAGCATGACCTGCCTCTGTGAGGGGCAAGCTGCAGCAACACACCTCATCTAGCTATCTGTCCATAGTAAATTTGGTGTACTTATATATTTTTCTTAGTTTTAGTGTATATTTTAATCACCTCTTTAGTATAATAGTTTTTTTCATGCTTTTATTGTGATATCAATGAT
>JACEEZ010025609.1:117500-121488 GCA_016584305.1 Chionoecetes opilio | reverse complement strand
TCTCTCTCTCTCTCTCCTCCTCTCCCTCTCCCTCTCTCTCTCGTCTCTCCTCTCCTCTCTCACATATACTAGCTGCGTATATATATGATATATGATAACTCAGGTTCGTGTGTTTGCGCTTAAGGATACTTACATAATATTATTGCATGAAAATAAATGCATATAAGTAGAAATATTAAACTGATGCAATCATTTTCCAGTTCTCATTTTGATATTTTCATTCGCGGTCAATACTACATCTTCTCCTCCTCCTCCTCCTCCTCCTCCTCCTCCCCCTTCCTCTGCCTCTCCTCCTGCTCCTCTTTTTTTTCATCCTCCTTCTTTTATATACCAAATACCAATAGGTCTCCTGGTATTTGTTTCTTCCCATGTTTCCTCCTCCTCCTCTCCTCCTTCTCTCCTCCTCCTACTCCCCTCCTTTTCTTTTCTTCTTCCTCCCTCCCTCCTCCTCCTCCTCCTCCTCCTCCTCTTCCTCTTCTTGACACGCGCCATCCATCTCCTCGTCTTCCCAGGGACCTTCCATGCCCCCAGGAAGCGAGGGATCCTGCCGTCCATTCTCCTACTGGATAAAACTATGATTCTCTTCCTTTTACGCGGCTCACAGACATGCTTTCCCTCCTGTTACCCTATGCAACTAAACCTTCTCTCTCTCTCCTCTCTCTTCTCTCTCTCTCTCTCTCTCTCTCTCTCTTCTCTCTCTCTCTCTCTCTCTCTCTCTCTCTCTCTCTCTCTCTCTCTCTCTCTTGTATCAAAAGCTTGTATTCTACTCTGTATCTTGTATTCATTTCCTGTTTCTGTCCTCTTTTCACTCTTTCTTTTTCTCTCTCTCTCTCTCTCTCTCTCTCTCTCTCTCTCTTCTCTCTCTCTCTCTCTCTCTCTCTCTCTCTCTCTCTCTCTTCCTCTCTTCCTCTCTCTCTTTCTCTTTTTCTCTTTCTCTCTTTGTTTACTTCCCTCCCTTTCCTCTGGGCTTTCGTCTTCCCACCATCATTTATCTCTATCCTTTTTCTCTCTCTCTCTCTCTCTCTCTCTCTCTCTATCTCTCTCTCTCTCTCTCTCTCTCTCCTCTCTCTCTCTCTCTCTCTGCCTGTTTTTCCACACACTCATACGAAATACAGTCGTTATTCTGTATTTTTTCCTCGTGTTATTTTTTTCCCTCGGCTCCTAATGCCCCTCCCATTCCATGCTCTCATGCACACATCACATACATTATACATTCCGAGGCTGTCCTCATTTATTCACGGTTGTGCCTCTTCCTTTCCGCCTTATAATTATTTTAAGGAAGTTTTTTCATAAAGGGCTGTATATTTTTTTTTTTTTTTTTTTAGGGTGGATAATTTTTCGTCTTTGCGTGGTCAGCATTTATTTACTTATTATCATTGGCTACCTCCTCTTCTATTCTTTTTATGCCGTTCTCATTATTTTTTTATTTCTCTTCGCCTTATAAAAATGTCGAGGAATTTTTTCATAATACGACTAGCTACTTTATTTATTTTTTATGAGACATTTTCGGGTTTTTTGTGTGTGTGGTCAGCAGTTTTTTTTTATTAGTTACCTCCTTTTCCCTGTTTTAATGTCTTTTCCCTTTAACACATCTGGTTGTATTTCTTCTTTCCCTTACTTTATCGTCATCTCTTTAATGCTACTTATCAGTTTATTCACATTCTATCTCTCTCTCTATTCACTCTTTATTCTCTCTTTCGTTCTTTCTACTGCCAATCATCCTCTTTTCTTCTCATCTCTTCTCTCTCCTTAACGTTAGTATTTATTTCTACACGTATTTTTATTCTCCTCGTCCTACTTTCCCCACATTTTTTCCCCCATTTCCCCTAGACACCCTCACCATTTTACCTTTTTTCCCTTTCCTCCCCTCCCTTTTTTCTTAACCGAATAGCCACTCTATCTTTATTCATTCCACTTTCTGTTTTCTTTTCTTTATTCTATTTCTTTCCCTGCGCCCACCTTTCATCCCCTTTTCGTGCATATATTCGGGTGGAAATTGGGTTACTTTTCTTTTCTCTCTTATTTAATTTCCTCCCCTCTTGTACTGCACGCTGGATTTCTTTCCTGGTTGGGTACTGTGGTGTGTGTGTGTGTTGTGTGTGTGTGTGTGTGTGTGTGTGTGTGTGTGTGTGTGTGTGTGTGTGTTGACAGCTAGCCTCCCAAGCAAAATTGCATGTCTCTGTACGTAAACAAAAAAAACAAAAAAACGTGCCTTTCCCTCTCGTCCTTACGCTCATCAATCTCTCTATCTCTCTATCTCTCTTATCTCTGACTGTCTCTTTCACTGTCTCTCCCCTTCACCTCTCTTCCTTTCCTTCACACTCCTTCCCATCATTCTATCCCATTCCCTTTCTTCGCTTATGTGCTTACTTCTCTTTTCTTCCCTTCACATCCCTGTATCTCTTCCTTTCCCTTCACATATATTTTTCCCATCACTCTACCCCATTCCCTTCTTATATTTTTTTCTTTATCCTCCTATAAAATTCCATGGCAGTTTTTTTGTATCCCTCCTATAAAATTCCATGGCAGTTTTTTTTTATCTTTCCTATAAAATTCCATGGCAGTTTTTTTTTTTTTCCTATAAATTTCCTGGCAGTTTTTTATCTTTCCTATAAAATTCCATGGCAGTTTTTTTTATCCCTCCTATAAAATTCCATGGCAGTTTTTTTTTATCCCTCCTATAAAATTCCATGGCAGTTTTTTTTATCCCTCCTATAAAATTCCATGGCAGTTTTTTTTTATCCCTCCTATAAAATTCCATGGCAGTTTTTTTTTATCCCTCCTATAAAATTCCATGGCAGTTTTTTTTTATCTTTCCTATAAAATTCCATGGCAGTTTTTTTTTTATCTTTCCTATAAAATTCCATGGCAGTTTTTTTTTATCTTTCCTATAAAATTCCATGGCAGTTTTTTTTTATCTTTCCTATAAAATTCCATGGCAGTTTTTTTTTATCTTTCCTATAAAATTCCATGGCAGTTTTTTTTTATCTTTCCTATAAAATTCCATGGCAGTTTTTTTTTATCTTTCCTATAAAATTCCATGGCAGTTTTTTTGTATCCCTCCTATAAAATTCCATGGCAGTGTTTCTATACTGTGTGCCGTGTAGGGTGGTTTTTTTCTCACTTTTTTTCCTGTCGGAGTCGGCCGGAGGGAGAGATGGGTGGGGAGGAGCCTTCAACTTTACTATTCTCTTACCTCTAACACGTATAAACTATAGTGGTAGAAAGTAGTCGCCCGTCAGGGTGGCAAGGTTGGTAGAGACGTGAGCTCGCAATGTGCAGCGTCCCTGTGCATTCGGTCAGCGGTTCGAGTCCGCCTAGTTCCTGCTGACGTGGCGGCGCTTTGTATAGTCAATAACCTTGTAGTTGGTACTTGCAAAGTGTCTAGATAGGATGAAAATCTTATCTTATCTGGTAGAAAGTAGTCACACAGACAGCCTCGTTTGGCCCAGTAAGGCTGTTGCTGTCTGTTCTTCCTTTGTACTCCTTTGTATATATCAATATTCACTCTCCTCTTTCCTTCCCTTCTCATCCCTATATCTCTTCCATTCATCTACAAAACATCCCTTCCATCTCTCTCTTCTCTCCCTTTCCATCTCTTCTCCTCTGTTCTAATCCTTCATCTCTTGCGTGGCTCCTCTTCCCCTTCTCTTACCCTCTCCTTTCTTTTCTTCGCCCTTCATTCCCCTCTTCTTTCTTTTCTTCGGCCTTCATTCCCCTCTTCTTTCTTTTCTTCGCCCTTCAATCCCCTCTTCTTTCTTTTCTTCGGCGTTCATTCCCCTCTTCTTTCTTTTCTTCGCCCTTCAATCCCCTCTTCTTTCTTTTCTTCGGCGTTCATTCCCCTCTCAATAGACTCCCCAGAAGGGTCATTGTCTCCTGGTAGAACACGGAAGACTACTTATAGGCAATGTGGGCTCTTCCTAGACGAGGGAAAAAATAGGTCAGGCTTATCTCGAGAGGGTTAGGGCTTTTAGGCTTCTTGTACTCA
>JACEEZ010025609.1:107500-115000 GCA_016584305.1 Chionoecetes opilio | reverse complement strand
ATTAAATATGGAGAGAGAGAGAGAGAGAGAGAGAGAGAGAGAGAGAGAGAGAGAGAGAGAGAGAGAGAGAGAGAGAGAGAGAGAGAGAGAGAGAGAGAGAGAGAGTCTTTGTTGGAGGTGGTATGGGTAGATAGATAAGAAAAAGGATGCAAGAAAGATGTAGAGAAGAAGAATTGAAAACACTAGAATGGTATGGGAAAGGAAGGAGAAAGAAATGGAGGATGCTACCTAAAGAAAAAGAAAAAGAGGAGAATGGAGGCTAAGAGAGAGAGAGAGAGAGAGAGAGAGAGAGAGAGAGAGAGAGAGAGAGAGAGAGAGAGAGAGAGAGAGAGAGAGAGAGAGAGAGAGAGAGAGAGAGAGAGAGAGAGAGAGAGAGAGAGAGAGAGAGAGAGAGAGAGAGAGAGAGAGGTGAAGGGAAAATAAGAGAAAGAGGAGAATGGATAACATAATGTAAGACACTTAAGTTATGATATACACTACAAAATTAAGAGCAGGTCAAACTATTCCTGCCAAGAAGACACTCACTTTTGATATATATTCTACCTTGAGTTATATATTTTAACTGAAGCCAAATTGAAGTATTATATTACTCTATGTCTTTCTTCCCTTGCGTTGGTGAGGAAAGAGTGAGTTATTGTTATTATTATTATTGGTACACTCCCTTTTAACTTATCTTCTACCTTAACTGTTATGATTTTTACTGAAGCTAAATTGAACTATTATATTACTATGATGTCTTTCGTTGGTGAGGAAAGAGTGATTTATTAGACCATAAGAAGAATTATATGTCTTGGTCTGAGAGATTCTAGACAGACGACAAGAATCAAAGCCACTAAAGCATAGCGCCATAAATAACGACATTTTTCCTGTTAGTTATGGCACACGAAGAGGGAAACTAAGTAAAGGAGAGGAAGGGGGAAAAGTACATAAAGAAGAGGAAGAGGGAAAATACATAAAGAAGAGGAAGAGGGAAAATACATAAAGAGGAGGAAGAGGGAAAATACATAAAGAAGAGGAAGAGGGAAAGTACATAAAGAAGAGGAAGAGGGAAAATAAATAAAGAGGAGGAAGAGGGAAAATAAATAAAGAAGAGGAAGAGGGAAACTAAGTAAAGAAGAGGAAGAGGGAAAATACATAAAGAAGAGGAAGAGGGAAAATACATAAAGAAGAGGAAGAGGGAAACTAAGTAAAGAAGAGGAAGAGGGAAAATACATAAAGAAGAGGAAGAGGGAAAATAAGTAAAGAAGAGGAAGAGGGAAAATACATAAAGAAGAGGAAGAGGGAAATACATAAAAGGAAGAGGGAAAAAGAGGGAAGAAATACATAAAGAAGAGGAGAGGGAAAAAGAGAGGAAAAAATAAAGAAGAGAGGAAGAGGGAAAATAAATAAAGAGGAGGAAGAGGAAGATAAAGAAAATAAAGGAGGAATAGAATGAAAGAGGAAGAGGGAAAATACAGTAAAGAAGGAGGAAGAGGGAAAATTAATAAAGAAGTAGGTAAGAGTGGAAAAGTAAGTGATGTAGAGTGTGTATGGTGTGTTGTGTGTAAGTGTGTGTGATGAGTGTGAATTAGTGTGGTGTGTTTGTTAGTGTAAGACAGTGTGATGAGTGTGTAGTGTGTGTAGTGTGGTCTGTTCGTGCTGTGTGTGTGTTGTGTTGTGTCTGTGCTGTGTCTGTGTGTGTGTTGTGTGTGTGTGTGTGTGTGTGTGTCGTGTCTGTCTGTGCTGTGTGTGTGTGTGTGGTATGTGTGTGTGTGTTGTGTGTGTGTGTGGTTGTGTGTTGTGTGTGTGTGTGTGTGTGTGTGTGTGGTGTGTGTGTGTGTGTGTGTGTGTGTGTGTGTGTGTGTAAGCCTTCATAATAACAAACATAACCAGGAGATCAGAATCCAATTAAAAATGAGAACTCTGATCAAAGCCACCTTCCCTTCGCCTCTAATTGCTTGTTGTTTCCTGAAGCTCATCGCGCCCTTAGCATCGAGGACTAACCTGCCTTTACACTTTTACCCTTTCCATGCAAGCCACTCTTCCCTTCCCTTCCCTTCCCTTCCCTTCCCTTCCCTTCCCTTCCCTTCCCTTCCCTTCCCTTCCCTTCCCTTCAGGCCACTCGTCCCCCTTCCCTATACAGCTCCTGACGTGAAAGTTTTTATTATTTGTTTCTTTTTTCATCACAAAGAGAAATAGAGAAATATAAAATTAGAATACGTAAGCCTAGTAACCCATGTATGTATGTGAAGCTAGGAATTATCAACACATTCCTGTAAAGTCAAAGATAGTTCTCAGTAGTCCAGATGAAGCTCCTGACTGTAAAACCTATAAGAATTCAACAATAAAGTAAAAAATAAATTAAATAAAAAAGTGCCAATAAAGTAATGATGTTCACCAGACAAATTTAATGAAGAGACGATACTTGAATGATGATAATAATGATGGTTTTTCGGCTTAGTGTAATATGATAATGTTCATAATCAATCATACAGTCATACAAGCCACGGTCCATTAAGTCGAAGCTCTTTTATGGACCTCATCCCATGATATGTTCGTTGCCTTTCGTGGACAAGAATGGACTATTGATATATATTGATAATAATTGATAATACACATTAATAATTTTAAGACGAGACCTACAAACTGAGTGGGTGAAATATTGATACTTCTTCCATTACACAGTTTACTCGTGCATCAATAATTGCTACTTTTCCTTCCTCTTATAGTCTTTCTCGGCCTCCATCTCTCTCTCTTCTCTCTCTCTCTCTCTCTCTCTCTCTCTCTCTCTCTCTCTTTCTCTCTCTCTCCTTCCGCGTCCTCTGTTCGTTTGTGGTTGTATATTTTTTTCGTTCCCGCGCGCCTGTCACTGGTTGTCTGCGGTGGTTGTGAAGGCTTTTGTTGTCATCGCCCCCTGTCTTTCTCCCTATTCCCTCCTCCTTCCGCTTCCATATTCCTCCTCCTTCTCCTCCTCTCGCTCCTCCTCCTTCTTCTCCTCCCGCTCCTCCTCCTCCTCCTTCTCCTCCTCCCGCTCCTCCTCCTTCTCCTCCTCCCGCTCCTCCTCCTCCTCCTTCTCCTCCTCCCGCTCCTCCTCCTTCTCCTCCTCCCGCTCCTCCTCCTTCTCCTCCTCCCGCTCCTCCTCCTCCTCCTTCTCCTCCTCCCGCTCCTCCTCCTTCTCCTCCTCCCGCTCCTCCTCCTCCTCCTTCTCCTCCTCCGGCTCCTCCTCCGCCTCCTCCTCCGCCTCCTCCTCCTCCTCCTCCTCCTCCTCCTCCTCCTCCTCCTCCTCCTCCTCCTCCTCCTCCTCCTCCTCCTGTACAGCCCTACAAACCATTTAAAACATTGTACCTGTGATGGGAAAACTGTAAGATGGTACTTGGACACACACACACACACACACACACTCACACACTGACACACACACACACACACACACACATACACACACACACACACACACACACACACACACACACACACACACACACACACACACACACATACACACACATCCTACATATTAATGACTTACACCTGCATCCCTCAGGCTTTCTGAAGGTGAAATTAATCTCACCTGTTTTGCGGGTTAGCTATTAAGATGGACTATTACAGGTAATTTGCCCATAATGTAAATTGCTTCTCTATGGATTAACACCAGATGACTGAAATAAAATGCATGAAAATACCTTCCAAGTAAATGTACCAAGGACATAAATAGTGATCATAATAATAAGAAATATAAAGTATACCAAACATGCTCAAAGTGAAGGGAACTCAGCGTAAAAATGGTGTTCTACAAAAATAATGGTTCATCTTTTAGGGAACGTTCCAAGCTTTAACACAATATTTATCCTTTAAATTCTATATATTCCACGTTCCGATGTTAATAATGTGTACACGTTATCGCCACACTGCTCTCTAAAAACCTGCCTCATTATCGGTAACCACGGTCATCACTTGGGGAGCTAAATCACCCGGGGAGAGGAAAGCCCCCCTGGCGGCACTCATTAAGGGGAGGTGGCAGCGGCCTTGTTAGTCACGCGGGGGACGGGGGGAGGAAAGGGGGGTTGACCAGGGAGCTAGGGGAAGGTAAGGGGGTCTAGGAGGGGCAGGAGAGGTAAGGGGGAGCAAGTGTGCAGGGGAGGTAAGGGTGGGAGGCTAGGAAGGGAGGTAAGGATGGGAGGCTGGTTGGGGAAGGTGGGGGTCTAGAAAGGGGCATGGGAGGTAATGGTGGGGGTCTAGGAAGGGGCAGGAGGAGGTATGGGGGAGGCGTAGGAGGGGCCAGGGGGTTGATCTGGGGGCAGGGGGAGGTAAAGGGGAGCAAGGGGGCAGGGGAAGGTAAGGTGGTCTAGGAGGGGACGGTAAAGGTAAGGGTGGGGGCCGAGCAGGGGGAAGGGGGCGGTAAAAGGGGGGTCGAGGGGGGGCGGGGCACGTTCCCTCGGGGCCTCACACCTGACGAACCCAATATTTTCCGCCAATCTTTTGTTTGACGAACTTATCGAGCAGGAAAGTGAAAAAAGGTTGAGTTTTTCCAATGCCATAAAATCTACAACAGTTCGGAGCAGGGTGTAACTTTTATTATTTATTTGATTTTTTTGCTTTTCTGTTTGGGTGGTGACAGGTGTGTGTGTGTGTGTGTGTGTGTGTGTGTGTGTGTGTGTGTGTGTGTGTGTGTGTGTGTGTGTGTGTGTGTGTGTGTGTGTGTGTATTCATCTAGTTGTATTTTACAGGGCCAGAGCAACGCTCGTATGGCCTCGTCTCCATAGCAACATTTTTATCATTCATCCTTAGTGGTTAGTGTAGGCCGAAGCCACCAACCCGGGAGGGGGGTCACAAACCCCCGGCTGACACCCGGTACCCATTTACTGCTGGGTGGACAGTGGCTGGGGTTTTAAGGAAACAGCCCATATGTTTCCGCTCCGCCCGGGGATCGAACCCGGGACTTCTCGGTTGTGAACCGAGCGTGCTAACCACTACACTACGGAGTACCCCCGTGTGTGTGTGTGTGTGTGTGTGTGTGTGTGTATGTGTGTGTATATATGTGTGTGTGTGTGTGTGTGTGTGTGTGTGTGTGTGTGTGTGTGTGTATGTGTGTGTGTGTGTTTGTTTGCGTGTGTGTGTGTGTAGGTGTGTGTTATAAAAGGAAGGATTAGGTAACGTATCTGAAAATATTCTCAGACAGACAGACAGACAGACAGTAAATCACGTGATTTATAGCGTGTAAGTCAACGAATCAATAAATTCCTGGACACTTCCTCTAAACAGACAATTCGTGGTCATAACTCAAACTGTTCTCGCTATAACTCGCTCTACAGACATTCAGATTTAAAGTTCGTCTTGTGGCAATAAATCGACTTTTTTATATCCCTCTGTCTGTCTCTCTGTTCCTCTGTTTGTATTTAATCCATCACCTTCCTCCTTCCATCATCTATTTATTGCAAAGTCATCCTTTTCCTTAGCTTTAACACACACACACACACACACACACACACACACACACACACACACACACACACACACACACACACACACACACACACACACACACACACACACACACACACACACACACACACACACACCGCGCGATGGTCAGGTGACAGTGTTCCGGGCTACCATTCTGTGGGTAGGCGGTTCGAATCCTCGCGCTCCTGGGGATTTTTCACTGACAAATTTGGGAGGTTACTGTCCCCCTTGAGCAAGGGGATGGGGGTGTGTGGTGTGTGAGGTCCCAGCATTTCCCAAAGATCGGTAATAATGAGCTCCAAGCTCGCACTGAGAGGGTGAAAACTGGCGATCGAGAGCCAGCTCGCGTGGACAAGACCATTGGGTGAATAACACACACACACACACACACACACACACACACACACACACACACACACACACACACACACACACACACACACATACACACACACACACACACACACACACACACACACACACATACACACACACACACACACACACACACACACACACACACACACACACACACACACACACACACACACACACACACACACACACACACACACACACACACAAACACACACACACACACACACATAAACACACACACACACACATACACACACTACCAAAAAGCTGCATTCTTATCTGAAATCGATGCTTCCTCCTCATAAGACACTTGTAAAGTATGATGAATAACACTTATGCACTTTTAAATATCACCTTCATATCTCTCTCTCTCTCTCTCTCTCTCTCCTCCTCTCTCTCCTCTCTCTCTCTCTCTCTCTCTCTCTCTCTCTCTCTCTCTCTCTCTCTCTCTCTCTCTCTCTCTCTCTCTCTCTCTCTCTCTCTCTCTCTCAGGAAGGAGGTCAGTTTGGGGTGTTATGAGTAGCAAGATAAATCAGGTCGAGGCTTATATTTATGTAATTAACTTTCTTCTTACCTGTAATCAAGGAGGCAGGTATATTCCTAGGTGTGTACTATTTATAGGTCTGAAGCCACTACGAGAGAGAGAGAGAGAGAGAGAGAGAGAGAGAGAGAGAGAGAGAGAGAGAGAGAGAGAGAGAGAGAGAGAGAGAGAGAGAGAGAGAGAGAGAGAGAGAGAGAGAGAGAGAGAGAGAGAGAGAGAGAGAGAGAGAGAGAGAGAGAGAGAGAGAGAGAGAGAGAGAGAGAGAGAGAGAGAGAGAGAGAGAGAGAGAGAGAGAGAGAGAGAGAGAGAGAGAGAGAGAGAGAGAGAGATGAGAATGAGAGAGAGAGAGAGAGAGAGAGAGAGAGAATCACGTAATTGTTAGCATTTACTTTTAATTATACTTCGTTGAAACTTGAGGTAATCAGACGAAAATAAGTGAAAGAACAGAAACTTAATGACAAATAGAGAGATAGATGCTTAATTGTCACAGTGGATACGAGATAATACATGAAATTCCATAACATTGACCACATCTTAACTACTAATACTACTGATATAAATAATAACTACTTAAATAACGAATTTCCTTCATCACCTATTCCTTATACATACATACCACTGTATCTGCATTACAGCCTAATAGCGCATTTTCGTGACGTTCACCGCCCTGGTTCAGTCCAGTCCGGACCGGGTCAGGGTGGACTGATGGTCGCGAAAATACATCGAGACTGGCCCCGTCCCATTCGTCGTTCCTATTGGCTGGGGGATCGAGTGGGTGGTACTGAACTGAACTGTGGAGGCGGCAGGCGTCCATCTTGTCAATATCCTTTTTGTCGTCCGCCTTTTAACCTGTGCTGAAGACTTTACAACTACCACGCCTGTGATACTATAGTCTTATGGTCGACCATCATGGTGTTTCATGTCTTATCAGCAGCACGAGAAGCTCCTGGTCGCCTTCCCCGCTGACTGTAGTGCGCATGCGCCAGTTCTCCCCACACTGGTCCAACCTGGTCCTGCTCGCTGGCTCAGCCCGGCCCAGTCCGTTCCAGCCCGGGCTAAACTGCCTCGCAAAAACAGTGGCCGTCCGGGACTAGCCCAGTCCAGACAGGGCCAGAGCGGCCGCGAAAATGCGCTATAAG
>JACEEZ010025609.1:95000-97500 GCA_016584305.1 Chionoecetes opilio | reverse complement strand
CTGAAGTATAGGATGTCAGACAGTCACTGAAGTATAAGATGTAAGACAGTCACTGAAGTATATGATGTCAGACAGTCACTGAAGTATAAGATGTAAGACAGTCACTGAAGTATAAGATGTCAGACAGTCACTGAAGTATAAGATGTTAGACAGTCACTGAAGTATATGATGTCAGACAGTCACTGAAGTATAAGATGTAAGACAGTCACTGAAGTATAAGATGTCAGACAGTCACTGAAGTATAAGATGTCAGACAGTCACTGAAGTATAAGATGTCAGACAGTCACTGAAGTATAAGATGTCAGACAGTCACTGAAGTATAAGATGTCAGACAGACACTGAAGTATAAGATGTCAGACAGTCACTGAAGTATAAGATGTAAGACAGTCACTGAAGTATAAGATGTAAGACAGTCACTGAAGTATAAGATGTAAGACAGTCACTGAAGTATAAGATGTCAGACAGTCACTGAAGTATAAGATGTCAGACAGTCACTGAAGTATAAGATGTCAGACAGTCACTGAAGTATAAGATGTCAGACAGTCACTGAAGTATAAGATGTAAGACAGTCACTGAAGTATAAGATGTCAGACAGTCACTGAAGTATAAGATGTCAGACAGACACTGAAGTATAAGATGTCAGACAGTCACTGAAGTATAAGATGTCAGACAGTCACTGAAGTATAAGATGTAAGACAGTCACTGAAGTATAATATATAAGACAGTCACTGAAGTATAAGATGTCAGACAGTCACTGAAGTATAAGATGTCAGACAGTCACTGAAGTATAAGATGTAAGACAGTCACTGAAGTATAAGATGTCAGACAGTCACTGAAGTATAAGATGTCAGACAGTCACTAAAGTATAAGATGTCAGACAGTCACTGAAGTATAAGATGTAAGACAGTCACTGAAGTATAAGATGTCAGACAGTCACTGAAGTATAAGATGTCAGACAGTCACTGAAGTATAATATATAAGACAGTCACTGAAGTATAAGATGTCAGACAGTCACTGAAGTATAGGATGTCAGACAGTCACTGAAGTATAAGATGTCAGACAGTCACTGAAGTATAGGATGTCAGACAGTCACTGAAGTATAAGATGTCAGACAGTCACTGAAGTATAAGATGTCAGACAGTCACTGAAGTATAGGATGTCAGACAGTCACTGAAGTATAAGATGTCAGACAGTCACTGAAGTATAAGATGTAAGACAGTCACTGAAGTATAAGATGTCAGACAGTCACTGAAGTATAATATATAAGACAGTCACTGAAGTATAATATATAAGACAGTCACTGAAGTATAAGATGTAAGACAGTCACTGAAGTATAAGATGTAAGACAGTCACTGAAGTATAATATATAAGACAGTCACTGAAGTATAATATATAAGACAGTCACTGAAGTATAATATATAAGACAGTCACTGAAGTATAATATATAAGACAGTCACTGAAGTATAATATATAAGACAGTCACTGAAGTATAATATATAAGACAGTCACTGAAGTATAATATATAAGACAGTCACTGAAGTATAAGAGGTAAGACAGTCACTAAAGTATAAGATGTAAGACAGTCACTGAAGTATAATATATAAGACAGTCACTGAAGTATAATATATAAGACAGTCACTGAAGTATAATATATAAGACAGTCACTGAAGTATAATATATAAGACAGTCACTGAAGTATAATATATAAGACAGTCACTGAAGTATAATATTTAAGACAGTCACTGAAGTATAATATATAAGACAGTCACTGAAGTATAAGATGAAAACCTCCCACTCCTGTACCAGTCATTTAATTAATTAAGAGTGGAGAGGTGTGTGGGTGTGTGTGAGGCGAACCCAGTAACCCGCAGAAGTGGTGACGAAAGAGGCACAGTGTTCCCTTTAAAGTGTTGAAGGGAAGAGAGAAAAAGGGCGGGAGGGGGCAGTACAAGACTCCCTAAGCGATTGAAATAAAAGAATTGAGACGAAAAAAAGAAGGTGCGAAGGAGAGTGAAAATCCTGAAAGCATGAGAGAAGGAGAGGTGTGAGAGTGTTTGGGAGAGAGGGAGAGAGAGGATAGAGGGAGAGAGAGGGAGGATATAGGGAGATAAGGGAGAGTGGGAAGAATGGAGGGAGAGGAGTGTGTTCGAGGAAAGGTAGTGAAGGGAGAGAGGGAGAGAAAGGAGAGAAAGGAGAGGAGGATGGAGGGATCGTAGAGGAGGGAGAGAGTTAAGTCTGGAGAGAGAGGAGGGAGAGAGAGGGGTGTGTTAGAGGAAAAGCAGTGGAGGGAGAGAAGGGATATAAGGGAGAGAAGAGAGAGAAGGGAGAGAAAGGAGAGGGGTGTGTTGTAGGTAAGGTAGTGGATGGAGGGAGAGGAGGGAGAGGGGTGTGATGGAGGTAAGGCAGTGGAGGAAGAGAAGGAGAGAGAGAGAGAGAGAGAGAGAGAGAGAGAGAGAGAGAGAGAGAGAGAGAGAGAGAGGAGAGAGAAGAGAGAGAGAGA
>JACEEZ010025609.1:82500-90000 GCA_016584305.1 Chionoecetes opilio | reverse complement strand
TGAAACTTTCCCTCTCGGTGATCCCGGGTCGTCGAGGCGCCGCTTTCCGCATGAGGAGTGAGCGAGCCTCCCACTCCACTCCCACTCCACCTCCCTCTCCACCTCCCTCTCCACCTTCAGCCTCCCACTCCACATTCCCTTCCACTTCCACTCCAACCTTCAGCCTCCCACTACACCTCCCACTCCAACCTTCCACCTCCTTCTCCACCTCGCCCTTCACCTCCTTCTCCACCACCCACTCCACATTCTACTCCCACTCCACCACCCACTCCAACTCCCACTCAATCCTTCAACCTCCCACTTTCTCTCCCACTTCATCTCCCACTCCAACCTTCCACTCTACTTCCCACCACCTACTTCACCTCCCACTCCAACCTTTAGCCTCCCACTCCACCTCCCACCTTCAGCCTCCCACTCCAACCTTCCACCTCCCACTCCAATTCCCTCTCCACATCCCACTCCACCTCCCACTCCAACCTTCCACCTCCCACTCCAACCTTCCACCTCCCACTCCAACCTTCCACCTCCCACTCCAATTCTCTCTTCACCTCCCACTCCATCTCCCACTCCAAAATTTCCTCGTGCAGGGCTTAACCTCTCTCTTTATACCTCGAAGATGTTCCTGGGCGATATCCTTACCATGTCTACCATTACTTTTTAGGCTTTCTTGGGGACAATAAAATATCTATATCTATCTGGAGGGGCGGGGAGGTAGCAAGGTTGGGGAAGGAGATGTTGGGGGGTTGGGGAGGGAAAGGGGATGAGAGGAGTGAGGGATTGACAACTAGAGGGAGTTGGGGATGAGGGTAAGTAGGAGTGGAAGCCTTGGGGAAGGGGTAGCACTTCTTGTAATGAGGAAGGAGCAAAGGTGAGAGGAAGGATGATTTGTCTATGTTCTATTACTATAACAATGGTAAAGATGATAAGGATAAATATAATAACAATAATACTGATAATGATGATGACAAAAAGGATGATAATAATAATAATAGTTACAGAAATAATGGAAATAATGAAAATAGTGATATAAATGATAGACTATTAATAATAGTAATAATAATAGCTATAGGAATAATGAAAATAATGAAAACGATGACAGAAATTATACCAATAATAAACTTAGAGTAAAGGATCCCAACGAAAATAAGAATAATTGTGCAAAATAGAGCAACATGAGAAGGATGCATTTTTTGAGGCAGGAATTCGCACGTTTTTCATTATGTTTAAGGGTCATACTTCTCTCGTCGTGTGCCACGAAATGATACGCAAAGTTTTTAGGGGAATACGAGCGTGAATTATACATGTTGTTGTTTTTAATGGATTCCTGCTCTACCTCCTCTCCCCGCGCGGTGAAGCGGCGCGCCTCATGTTCTTTATGGCAGTAATGCAAAGTAAATGGATTCGTGAATTATTAATGGACAGTGCCTAGGGAGGATGTGGTGGTGGTGGTGGTGGTGGGTCAAAAATTCTGTTGTTTGTGGATTAGACACGAAAACAATTTCTGTGAACTTGTTTTAACTTTGTCTTTACATTGATGACGTCAATTCAGGGTCACTCACTAAGTCACTCAGGATATCATTAAGGAAATTTTCTGGATCCACATCCGTATCCAAATCGACTCCAAAAAATTTACTGCCAATAAGTGCCAGGCCACGCCTCTGGTGAAATTTTTTCGCAAATCCGTCCGTAATTTGCTGCGTAATCCTGTCAACAAACAAACAAACAAACAAATAAGCAGACAGACAGACAGGCAGACAGACAGACAGACAAAAAAACAGCAACGGTCGCACAACCTGCATAGCGGCGGCAACACTAAACAAGGCACAAACATCTACGGGGTTAGTGAAACGCGGCAAGGCGTTACCGCAGAGTTTTTCACTCAGACTCGCCACGTCGCCACCGACCTTCTCGGGAACCCCGGGATCCCTTGCATCATATTCCTCCTGTTGTATAAGACAATAAATATAAATTTAAAATATATTCAACCGTACAAATCTCTTCATTCAAGTTATCTTTCTCTAATACTAGCTTAGAATTAAAGGTTAGAGGCAGAGAGTGAGTATAGACCCTGGAACTAGTCTCTCGTGCTACACCCGGATATAACACTGCTAACTGGGTGTTTTTCTTCTTCTTTCCTTTCTTTAAGCCCAAACAGCACATTGCGTCACGGAAAATGATCTGGAGTCAAAAGGTTCCTGAACACGGAAACGGAACACGAACACGGACACGGCTCGTCAGTAAGCAGAGTGGGAATGGATGCATGTACCACGCTGACACGTACACGCATGCAAAACGCCAATTTTTTTTTCCTACGAGGTGTGCGTGCAGGGCGGCAGGGAGAGAGTTGCGTGGCCAGGTGGACCAAATGACAGGTGTTGAGCAGGTTAAATGCCCCTTCCTACCTCCCTCCCTCCCTCCCTCCCTTCAATATCCCTCTCCTTCCCTCCAACCATCTAAAATAAATGTAGCGAGTTGTTGCATTTGGCTTCGTTGACTTAGAATGATAAAAGAAAAGTTAAATTGTAGGATTACTTTGCAATCTATCTTCCCGTGCACGTAAAAAAGAGAAATAAAAGGTAACGAAAGGAACGAGATACATTATAGAGATTAAATATACTAGGACACTATATAATTGTAAGTAAAACAATGTAAAACGAAAAGATAGTTGCGTGTATAGTATCGCATGTATATCTCATAAGTCGTATTATTCTATTTTCCATATGTGTTTGCGAGTAATATTTGGTGCCGTGATAATCTTGCCTTGGTGGGATAAGCCTCGGTACACACCTGGCATTATATCGATCCTGGCGCCACGGGACGAAGGTAAAGGAGAGCTAAGAAGAGTAAACCAAAGGAAAGCAAGGGAAAGGAAAGGAAGAAGAAAATAAAAAAAATAGAGAAAATAGAGGAAAAGAAAAAAGAAAAGAAAAAAGGATAGGAGACTTAAGAAGACAGTAGAGCAATGGAAGTGAAAGGAAAGGAAAAGAAAAAAAGTTAGGAAATGAAAAGAGGAGGAGAGGATACGGGCTTCCTAGGGCCTTGACCTTAACGCTTCCAACACGCTGGGAAATTACCTCCACCGCCTCCTTAGGGCATAACATATCACCGGAAACTACAGTAGATGTATAAGTGCTAAGTGTTGCGTATTGCACAGTGACTACGAATCTTATGTATTACGAAGTAGCAAAAGATATTACGAATCATATACAGCCGAGTGATGAAAAGCCTGAAACTACAGTAGATGTATTAGTGCTAAATGATGCGTATTAGTGACTTCGAATCCTATGTATTACGAAATAGCGAAAGATATTACGAATATTACAGTGATGAACGATGCCTTGATTATCAGCAGTCTGTGATGCAAGACGTTAGGGAAAAATAGCGAGGTGTGTCTTGTGATGTGATGCAATAATCCCGCCTGCAAGTTTTAATTACAAACAGGTAATTAACCAAATCAGGTGAGGCGCGCGTCGTGATCGTAATACCAGCTATCGCAATGCTCGCCCACGCAACTTAACCAACTGCACCGAGGCAACTTAACCAATTGCACCGAGGCAACTTAACCAATTGCACCGAGGCAACTTAACCAATTGCACCGAGGCAACTTAACCAATTGCACCGAGGCAACTTAACCAATTGCACCGAGGCAACTTAACCAATTGCACCGAGGCAACTTAACCAACTGCACCGAGGCAACTTAACCAATTGCACCCACGCAAACGTATCCGCCTCATCCCCGCTGCGACCTGCCTCTGAAACTCATTAAGACTTTAGGGCGAAACCGCTTATTTAATGTGTATGTGAGTTGTGTTTTGTTTTTGTGAGTTCGCATATGTTCTGAGTACTCGTGTTTGTTGTGTATTCCCCGTCTGTCAGGTCGGACATGTGTGTGTTTCATAGTGAGGGAAAGTAAGGGACGTGTGTATATGTTATTATATACTGTGTTTTAGTGAGCAAGGAGGGTTGAAAAAACTGAGCAATGTGTTTGATATGGAGTATAGTGTGAGGTGAGGTGAGGACGCGTGTTTATGTTATTATATACTGTGTTTTAGAGAGAAAGGAGAGTTGAAAAAGTAGAGGAATGTGTTGGATCTGCAAGGATAGTGTCAGGTGAGGCAGTTGAGGTGAAGTGAGGTGAAGTGAGATAGGAACACGTCGCTTGCTTGCCTCACTTCATCAGGGAGAGACGCCTCATACATAAGCAAGGCGGGAAGGAAACAGGGTACAGACTGTCAGGGATGTTGCATAGGTGAGGGAGGATATTTCGATCACCTACAAGACTACTACTACTACTACTACTACTACTACTACTACTACTACTACTACTACTACTACTACTACTACTACTACTACTACTACTACTACTACTACTACTACTACTACTACTTCTACTACTACTGCTACTTTTACTACTACTACGTACTACTACTACTTCTACTGCTACTGCTACTACTTTTACTACTACTACTACTACAACTACTACTACTACTACTACTACTACTACTACTACTACTACTTCTACTACTACTTCTACTGCTACTACTATTACTACTACTACTACTACTACTACTACTTCTACTACTACTATAGCAAAAAAAATGAGTATGTACGAATGAAAAATAAAAATAAAGCTCATCTGTCACCTTTAATTGCGAACCTAAAACGCATGAATACATAATTATTAAATGCTGCTTTAATCTACTGTATAAGCACCATACTGATGTTATTCATTTTTTCCTGAGTGATGCAAGTATAATGTATATAAGGAGATACAACAAGCGAGAAAAATATTGAATAGTGTGTGTGTATGCGTGTGTGTTTGTGTGTTTGCGTGGTTAGCTTACGTCGCTTTTTATTATGCAAGAGAGAGAGAGAGAGAGAGAGAGAGAGAGAGAGAGAGAACCACCTCGCAATCAACATATAATTCCAAAACAAACACTGCCATTGCTCCCGGCGCGTGTGATTTATGGCGGCCTGTAACTCGCTAATGACTCGTTTGCAGCGGAATCTCATTTGGCTCGCTTGACACCGTCCAAACTTACATGTGCACCGTATCCTCGCCTCACCTTTTTATCGCCTTTTTATCTTGCTTTTCATTTCCCTTCATTTGGTCTACTGTCTTCTTAACTCTTCTTTCCTTTTTTTTCTCTTTTTTTCTCTTTTTTTTCTGCTTTTTTTTCCTAATTTCTCTTTATCCTCTTTTCTTTTTCATCTTTCCCTTCCCTTCCCTTCCCTTCACTCTCTTTTCTTTGGTCTGCTTTCTTCTTCATAAACTCCTTTCTTTTTTCTTCCTTTTTTTTCCATTGTTTGACTTCTTTCTTTTCCTCAACTTTCTCTCTTCTTTTCTTTTCATTTCATTTTTCCTTTCTTTTCCTTGTTTTCCTTTTGTCTACTCTTCTTAACTGTCCTTTCTTTTTTTCTTCTATTTTATCTTTTATCACCTCTTCCCCTTTCTCTCTTTACCTCCCTCCTCCCTTTCCCTTCCCTTCCCTTCCTGGCATACACCTTCTCTTCCTTACCTTCCTGCTCTCCCTTCACTTAGTCCAACTTCCCTTATTGTTTTTCCCTTCTTCTTTTTTGCCAGCACTTTCACAGAGGGAGAGGTGGGTGGGGAGGAGCCTTGTTCTCTGCTATCTTGTTTTACCACTCAACTTAGATTTAGACCAGCAGATAGTTTTGTAATAGATCAAGAGGATTGTTGGTATCCCTTGAGGTTGGTATCCATTGAGGATTGTTGATAGCCCTTTGTATTCTTTTATATTCTCCTTTTTCTACACTATTTTCTTCTCTTACAATCCCCAAAATGTATCACCCCTTTAATCTGTTACAATCCCTTCACCTTCTCCTCCAATCCTTGTGTTTCTAGTCACTCCAAATTCACATCTATTCCTTCGTCTCTGTCGTCAGCATTTCCTTTTCAGCCCATTACACGCAGCCCTTTTCTACTCCCCTCCTGATTCCTTTTGCCGCTTACTTCAGTCTTTTCCTCCTCCTCCTCCTCCTCCTCCTCCTCCTCCTCCTCCTCCTCCTCCTCCTCCTCCTCCTCCTCCTCCTCCTCCTCCTCCTCCTTTCCTCCTCCTCTCCTCCTCCTCCTCCTCCTCCTCCTCCTCCTCCTCCTCCTTCCTCCTCTCCTCCTCCTCCTCCTCCTCCTCCTCCTTCTCCTCCTCCTCCTCCTCCTCTCCTCCTCCTCCTCCTCCTCCTCCTCCTCCTCCTCCGAAAATTAAGTTCGTCGACGATGCTAAAGTAGATCTCATCTCAAGGTCGATGAATCTTGTGTTTTTATTTTCTTCAAGGTCATAACATGATTATCTTTTGGGTTTTATTTTATATTATTTTCCTTTTATTTTGCTTTTCCCGCATTAATGATTTCCTTTATGTTATTTAGGAGCGTTATGCCTGGAAGGGGACGCTCCTGAGGGACGTTAGGGGACGTTATGCCTGGACGGGGTTTGAGTGTTGTTTATGCCACACACGTGCACGCAATGCCACACACGTGCACGCAATGCCACACTTGGCTCACGTATCTTATATGTTTTTTCATGTATTTTGCATTGCCGTCACCTTTTAGAAGCGAATTATAAAACGTAAGTAAAAAACCAGTGATTAAGACGAGACAAGCATCTTATCGTTGTTATTTATACTTGGAATGTTCTTATTCTTATACATTATTTATTATTGTTTATTATTTCAAGCCGTGTTGGTGTTATTTATACTGGGAATGCTCTTATTCTTATTCATTATATATTATTATTTCTATTTCAAGCCGTCTTGGTGTTATTTATACTTGGAATGCTCTTATTCTTATACATTATTATTATTATTTATCATTTCAAGCCGTGTTGGTGTTATTTATACATGGAATGCTCTTATTTTTATTCATTATATATTATTATTTCTATTTCAAGCCGTCTTGGTGTATTTATACTTGGAGTCCTCTTTTCATTAGTTACTATTTATGATTATTTCTTATTTCAAGCAATGAGGACGCTGATTAAGCTCTTAGTCTGCTCCACTTGTTTCTGGGACGCGGATTAAAAACATTCCGCGCCACGCTGCCGGCCAAGATGCGCCTAATGAGATGCTTGCAAGGAAAGAGTTTTATTTTCCCCGCCCAGACCAGGACGTCCCGCGGGTGTGGTGGCCCCGGGAGGCTGATGGACTGACCTAGCTAACCCTGTCCCCTGCCTCCCCTGCCGTGTTTTCCCCTGTCATTCCCTCTCCTGCCTTGCTTCCCTGTCATTCTCTCCCCTGTCGTGCGTTCCTATTCCTCCCTCCCCTCCCCTGTTTTCCTTCTCTTCCCTTCCCTTTCCTTTCCCTTCCCTTCCCTTCATTCCCCTTCCTTCTCTCCCCTGGTTTCCTTTTCTTTCCTTCTCTCCCCTGTTTTCCTCTTCTTTCCTTCCCTTCCCTCCCCTCCCCTGTATCCATTTTTTTCATTTTCCTTCATTTCCCCTGCCTTCCTTTTCCTTCCTTCCCTTCCCTTCTTTCCCTTCCCTCCCCTGT
>JACEEZ010025609.1:77500-80000 GCA_016584305.1 Chionoecetes opilio | reverse complement strand
AAACAAAATGGAGGAGGAGGAAAAGGTGATCCTCTTCCTTCATTCCTCCTTCCTTCAACACCTCCTTCTCCATTATCCCTTCCCAAAGCGCCACGAGAAATAGGTGATGTAAGGCTATGAAAGAGGAAGGAGTCATTTATAACAATCACATAACCACAAATCCCACCGATGAGAGCGTCTTGGCATGAACTGAAGGAGTGAGTGTGTGTGTATATATCTTTATAGGAGGCGGGAGGCACGTGTGGGAGTGTCTTGAGCCTCACGCCCCAAGCCTCTTTGTCTGGCGGTCTGGAAGTAATTAGAATGAAAGAGAGACACGTGGAGAGCATCAGAGAGCATCAATACAGCTTTCATTCTCCTCCAGCTCTTCATGCCCATTTCACTTTCCTTACAATCATCTTTTCCCCCTCTCATCTTTCTCTTTCTCTCATTCTTCATTCCCTTCTCCACATTCTCTCCCTCATCTTCTGCATTCCTCCTCCTCCTCCTCCTCTCCTCCTCCTCCTCTCTCTCCTCCTCCTCCTCCTCCTCCTCCTCCTCCTCCTCCTCCTCCTCCTCCTCCTCCTCCTCCTCCTCCTCCTCCTCCTCCTCCTCCTCCTCCTCCTCCTCCTCCTCCTCCTTACAGCTATCTTTTGGCGCGCACTGGAACCCTGAGACTTAAGGGATCTTAGTCTGAAGTAGTGGTGTGTGTGGCAGTGTGGCATGATCGCATTGTATATACGTCTTACTTGCGGGGGTTTTGTACTCATATATCTCTAGAATGAGTATGTGTCTGTGTGTGTGTGTGTGTGTGTGTGTGTGTGTGTTGTGTGTGTGTGTGTGTGTGTGTGTGTGTGTGTGTGTGTGTGTCTGCCTCTCCACTCGCATTTTATTTTTTATCTTTACATCACAAAGGAATGGCCCAAGGCAAAAAAGAAAAAAAAACAGAAACAAAAATTCCGCTTAATTGCCAGTCCCTATAAAAAAACAGTAAGAAAATATAAAAAGAAGGGTGGGCCAATTTAGTTAGTATATCTAAGTATATCGAACACCGTCTCCCTGCCTCGATCTAAAGCCGTATACATGACACAAACAGTATAAGTACCGTTTACACACTTGTTTACGTTCCCGTCACAGTAATTCTCCTGCCGGGGACGTGTGTGGAATGGAGGTCGGTAGGTACAGTCTCGTGGTTCCCCGTGATGCAGGGTAGGTACTGTATACACGCACAGCCTCTACAGATTACGTGTCAGAAGCAGGTTGTTTACGGTGATGTGAGGGTAGCGCCGCGGGTTACTGGGATCGCGGAAGACTGAGTGAGAGTGGGATGAAGAGGTGAGAGAGAGAGAGAGAGAGAGAGAGAGAGAGAGAGAGAGAGAGAGAGAGAGAGAGAGAGAGAGAGAGAGAGAGAGAGGAGAGAAGAGAGAGAGAGAGAGAGAGAGAGAGAGAGAGAGAAGAGCAGAAGGAGAGAGAGAGAGAGAGAGAGAGAGAGAGAGAGAGAGAGAGAGAGAGAGAGAGAGAGAGAGAGAGCTGTAGTGCCACCGTCAGCCCACAAATTGACATGTTATGGAAATAGAAACTTCTGCCTACGATTGTTATCCGATTATCTTCCTTGATTCTCTCCTTTATTTCTTCTTCTTTTGCGTCTTGATGACTTGCCTAAGACTTTCGTGATGAAGTTTGTTATTCTTTCTCGTTTACGTCAGGATATTAACTATTTTGTTTCGTAATAAAAGTTTGGCGCATCGTAACCGCTAGTGCATTTATGAAGGGTGTTTCGCAATATTTCATAATGTATAACTTTTTCATTTCATAGTTTTGATTGCTGATTTGCATTTAGGACACTAATGAGATCATATATTTTCCATCCTCTCTTATGTAAATGACGTAATATTCGTTTGATATATATTGTTTTAACCATTTTTTAGCATCAGGAAATTGCGTTTTATCACCCTTAATTAATTCACTTCCTTTTATTCACAGATCAATTTTCACTTAAGACACGAATACGCTGACTTTTTTTCCTCCTTTTTCCACTGTGTATACAAGTCATCGTTTTATATATTATTACCTCTACATATTTTAGTATCAGAACTCAGAAAACAGAACATTTATATTACTTTTCATAAATCATTGATGCAAACCTTCGTGACATCCCATATATCCTTACACTCATTTCCGGTTACCCATTACTCGCATCCTCTTCACCCTACCTATACACCCTTTCTATTCTTCCTTACTAGTAATCTCCAAACCTAATCTGACCTATATCTCCTCCCACTATTCCAATTATCCCAGTTACCTTCCTCTTCGTGTCTAGTCCCATTCCATCACTACACAGAACACACATGCACATATCCCTCACTCTCTTCACCTTAGCCATACACCCTTTCTATTCCTCCTTATTACCTCATTTCACACTCTTCACCTTTATCTACTCCCATTTTACCTAATTTTCTCCCATCTCCAGCTTTCCTTATTCATACTTTTATCCCTTCTTCCTCCTCTCCGACTTTCCCTG
>JACEEZ010025609.1:70000-72500 GCA_016584305.1 Chionoecetes opilio | reverse complement strand
CCTCCTCCTCCTCCTCTTCCTCCTCCTCCTCCTCTTCCTCCTCCTTCTCCTCCTCTTCTTCAACTCCTTTGCTCTGCTCGCGTGTTCAAGTGGGTTGTTATAGTGCTGTTAAGGATCGTTCCCTTTCCCCTTATCTAGATCGTTATCATGAAGAATTGGGTGAGAGATAAGGAAGGAGGAAGGAAGGGAGGAAGAAGGAAGGAAGGCAAGGGAGATAAGGTGGAAAATACAGAAGGGAGGAAGAAGGAGGAAAGGAAGAAGGAGGGAAGGAGGGAAGGAGGAAGGAAGGTAAAGGTGATGAACAAGACAAGTGGTGAGTAACAAGAACAAGAAGTGAGAAAAGGAGGATGAAAATTGAGAGAGAGAGAGAGAGAGAGAGAGAGAGAGAGAGAGAGAGAGAGAGAGAGAGAGAGAGAGAGAGAGAGAGAGAGAGAGAGAGAGAGAGAGAGAGAGAGAGAGAGAGATTTCTAGAAAATCTAAATCTAAAAACGACATGTGTGTGTTTTATATAAATATTTAGGAGGCTTGCGTTGGGTTTATGTTGTGTATAAATCGTTTTGGAATATTAATCAATGAAATCACTTTGCATCACCACTTTAACACACACACACACACACACAACACACACACACACACACACATAAAATAAATGTTGATATGAAGACGGGGCCATACGAGCGTTGCTCAGGCCCTGTAAAATACAACTAGATGAATACAACTAGATGAATACACACACACACACACACACACACACACACACACACACACACACACACACACACACACACAGTAGTTAAAAGTCAATACCAGTTCTCACCACATCCGGAGTGTTTAGATTGTATAAAATGCATCCAAACATTAAATTAAAAAAAGGATTAGTATCAAACATGTTATTTTTTTCTGTCAAACTTTACATTTGGTGGGATTTAGACACCTGATGTGATGGAGACAGACAGATAGACAGGCAAACACAGACACAGGTAGACAAACAGACAGACAGACAGACAAACAGACAGACAGAAAGACATACATACATACAGAAAGACAGACAGACTAACATACATAAAGACAAACACGCAGATAGACAGACAGACAGACTGACAGATAGAGAGACAGACACAGACAAACAGAAAAACACAGACAAACAGACTGACAGACAGACAGACATACAGACACAGGCAGATAGACAGACAGACACAGACAGATAGACAGACATACATACAAACGCAGACAAACAGACTGACAGATAGACAGACAGACACAGACACAGACAAACAGAAAGACACAGACAAACAGACTGACAGACAGACAGACAGACAGACACAGACAGATAGACAGACATACATACAAACGCAGACAGACAGACGGACAGATACAGACATACAGACAGACAGACACAGACAGATAGACATACAAAGATAGACAGACAGACAGACGGACAGACACAGACACAGACAGGCAGAGAGACAGACAGAGAAAATGAGATCCGTGTACCCTGACAGAATAACAGACAAAGGCGGAGAGAAGAAAGCAAAGATGAAAGGGAGGAAAGGGAGGGAGGGAGGTCGCAGGTGACGAAGATATTGATAGAGAGAGAGAGAGAGAGAAGAGAGAGAGAGAGAGAGAGAGAGAGAGGAGAGAGAGAGAGAGAGAGAGAGAGAGAGAAGAGAGAGAGAGAGAGAGAGAGAGAGAGAGAGAGAGAGAGAGAGAGAGAGAGAGAGAGAGAGAGAGAAGACGGTGTGGGAAATGATCTCGGCAACTGACTGAAATACTTCGCTTTATTGGTCATTATTTTGGTCTTTTGTTAGAGCTGGTTATGTGTGTGTGTGTGTGTGTGTGGTGTGGGGAGAGAGAGAGAGAGGAGAGAGAGAGGAGGAGAGAGAAGAGGAGAGAGGAGAGAAGAGAGAGAGAGAGAGAGAGAGAGAGAGAGAGAGAAGAGAAGCGTTAGAGACGAGAGAGAGAAGAGAAAGAGAGAGAGAGAAGAGAATGAGAGAAAGAGAAGAGAGAGAGAGAGAAGAGAAAGAGAGAGAAGAGTAGCAAACAGGTAGAGAGAGAAGCAGAGTAGTAGAGAAGAGGGAGAGCAGAGAAGTAGAGAGTTGTAGGAGATGAAGAGAAGAGAGAGAGAGAGAGAGAGATGATAGAAGAGAATGATGAGGAGAGAGAGAGAGAGAGGAGTAGAGGAGAGAGAGAGGAGAGGTAGAGAGAGAGAGAGAGAGGAGAGAGAGAGAGAGATGATGAGGAGAGATAGAGAGAAGAGAAGAGAGAGAATAGAAGAGAGAGAGAGAGAGAGAGAAGAGAGAGAGAGAGAGAGAGACTTAATTAAACGACCCTTTTTATACACCACATGTAAGTCAAAATAACAAGAAAAACAACACAGTAATAATAATAATAATAATAATAATAATAATAATAATAATAATAATAATAACAATAACAATCCTCAGCACAGCCCAGGTAATGAGGAAGCCCACAGGTTGTCTCTTAATTAAGCCTCGGGAGC
>JACEEZ010025609.1:62500-65000 GCA_016584305.1 Chionoecetes opilio | reverse complement strand
CCTTCGTCCTTGAATGCACTGGGGGGAGAGAGAGAGAGAGAGAGAGAGAGAGAGAGAGAGGAGAGAGGAGAGAGAGAGAGAGAGAGAGAGAGAGAGAGGAGAGAGAGAGAGAGAGAGAGGGAGAGAGAAGGAGAAGAGAGAGAGAGAGAGACTGGGGGTAGAGGGATGCTTAAAGCCAGACAATGATCTCAACGCAAAAAAATGTATAATTTCACTCGAATATTTGTTCTAATATGAAATGTAATACAAAATGTGCTGTGTGTGTGTGTGTCTGTGTGTCTGTGTGTGTGTGTGTGTGTGTGTGTGTGTGTGTGTGTGTGTGTGTGTGTGTGTGTGTGTGTGTGTGTGTGTGTGTGTGTGTGTGTGTGGAGCATATCTACATTGTTCCTGCTGCCTCCGTGTTTGAGGGGGCAGGGGAAGGCACAGGGAGTAAGGGGTAGGAGGGGGAGGGATGAAGCCTGACCATTCTTCCCCCGTAAAAGCAGGCTATGCGGCTGTGGCTCTGTGTGGATCCCCCGCAGATCGGCCTAGTCCTCCCGCCACTCCCTCCCTCCTCCGCCACACACCCGTAAAGAATCTTCGATCTCGGGGAGGCGCGACGTCTGGCCTATCAGAAAACCAGTCTCGTTTCCCCTCTCCTTCCTCCGCTACTTTCTTCCTCCTATACTATTTCCTCCCTCTCTCCTCTGCTCCTTTCTTTACTCTACTCTGAGTATTTCCTTCTTCCGTCTTTCTACTCCTTTATTCATTAGACGGATTAACCTAGTACATTAACGTATTAACGACATACGTAACGGATCCAGCTGGAAACGCGTAGATTTAAATAGGAAATAGGAGAAAAGCTGGTTCACAAATAGGGTGGTAAATGATTGGTATTGGCTCAGTCGTCAGGTGGTCAGTGCGGAGTCAGTAGGGAGCTTTAAAAGGAGGCTGGATAAATTCATGGATGGGGATGAAAGGTGGATGGAAGTAGTGTTAAGTAACAGGAACTACCACGTGTAGGTCTCACGGCCTCTTGTAGCTTTCCTATTTTCTTATGTTCTTATACAGTATGTACATGAGCTCCTGTTCAAATGCTGGTCGTCATGAGGGCAGTGGGACAACCTTTGTAGCGCCGCCATCCACCAAGGTGAAGCCATCGGGTGTTACCACAAAGTCTTCATTTCCTTTACACTTCTGATATGACATCGCGTTGGTGAGTTTTTCATTCATGGATCCTCAGAGCGTCATTTCCATCGTTTTCCTCTCTCCCTTATCTTTGCTCCCTCATCAAACGAAACCTGGAGGGCTCAAGAATATAGGGAGGGATGGAGGACCTACGACAGGGCTCGGGAACATAGGAGGAAGGGAGCACCTATGAAGCCTTGCCGGGCCATTTGTGAAGTTAGAAAGTCGTGCAGAGTCTGGGGTAGCGATGTCCTCATTGATCTGGCGAAGTAGCGCGAGGGTGAGCGGCGTTTGATGCAGATGTGGCGGCGGGAAGGATGGGCGTGAAGGAATGATGGAGGCGGGAAGAATGGGCGTGAAGGGATGGTGGAGACGGGAAGGATGGGCGCGAAGGGATGTTTAGGCTGGATAGATGGGCGTGAAGGAAGGAGGGGCGGGAAGGATGGGCGTGAAGAGGTGGTGGAGGCGGGACAAATGGGCGTTAAGGAATGGTGGGGGCGGGAAGGATGCGTGTGAAGGGATGGTGGGGGCGGGAAGGATGGGGATGAAGGGATGTTTAGGCGGGAAAGAGGGGCGTGAAGAGGTGGTGGAGGCGGGACAAATGGGCGTTAAGGAATGGTCGGGGCGGGAAGGATGGGTTGTGAAGGGATGGTGGGGGCGGGAATGATGGGGATGAAGGGATGTTTAGGCGGGAAAGAGGGGCGTGAAGAGGTGGTGGAGGCAGGACAAATGGGCGTGAAGGAATGGTGGGGGCGGGAAGGATGGGCGTGAAGGGATGTTTAGGCGGAGGCGGGAAGATGGGCGTGAGGGGAGGGCGGAGGCGGGAAGGATGGGCGGAGGCGGGAAGATGGGCGTGAAGGGAGGGCGGAGGCGGGAAGAATGGGTGGAGGCGGGAAGATGGGCGTGAGGGGAGGGCGGGAAGGGAAGGGATGGCGGGAAGGGAAAGATGGGCGCAAGAAAAAGATTAGTTGCGCTGTGATACGCTGGAATGCTACTTTGATGTATTTTTTCGTTCTCATTTTTATGTCAGTATAACCAAAGACATGTTGTGGAATGTGAGGAGTTGTACGTTCTCTGGCGCAAGTTTCTCGCTGGCTGTGTAGTCGCTCATGCTCTCGTCTCTGCTCGTCTTGTCTTCGTCTCATCTTGTCAAATCTTCGTCGGCCTTCGACATGTTTCGCGATTGGCGGGATGGGGCTCTTTGGCGTATCACTCTCTCCTCTCTCTCTCGCTCCTATGCTCGTCTCTCTCGTGTCTCTCTCGCTCTCTCTTCTCTCGTCTCTCTCTCCTCGTCTGCTCTCTCTCTCTCTCCTCTCCTGGCTCTCTCTCCTCT
>JACEEZ010025609.1:50000-52500 GCA_016584305.1 Chionoecetes opilio | reverse complement strand
CAACACACCCACACGTATTGCAACACAGCCACACGTAATGCAACACACCCACACGTAATGCAATACACCCACACGTATTGCAACACACCCACACGTATTGCAGCACACCCACAAGTATTGCAACACAGCCACACGTAATGCAACACACCCACACGTAATGCAACACACCCACACGTAATGCAACACACCCACACGTAATGCAACAAACCCACACGTAATGCAACACACCCACACGTATTGCAACACACCCACACGTAATGCAACACACCCACATTGATTCCCGCTGCATTCCGTGTGTGTGTGTGTTAGTATCGAGCCGCGTGGGGTGCGAGGACAGCTTTATGCAGACGGGAGAGCAAAGTGTGATCGAAGGAGACAGCAAGGTGACATGAAAGCCATACTCGTAAACAAGTCTTACGTCGTCTTTCTTTGTGGCGGTTTTTTGCGTTGTGGTTTTTTTATGATTATTGCACGGTATGTATGTACGTGTGTTATTTTGTGGTGCATTTAGGGTTAGATGCACACACGCATATGCACGCACACACACACACACACACACACACACACACACACACACACACACACACACACACACACGAACACACAACACACACACACACACACACACACACACACACACACACACACACACACACACACACACACACACACACACACACACACACACACACCATCATCACCACATCCACCACCATCACCACCTCTCTCCTCGCCCCCCCCCCCCTTGCCTCTCTTCAAAACTCAATACCAGGAAAGCCTCACAGAAAGTTTAACAACACACACACACCACACACACACACCACACACACACACACACACACACACACACAGTTCGTAATATTCGCTGACCAGTATGTGAATCAGGTCTCCACTACCACCACCACCACCACTACCACCGCCACCATCACCCACCATCACCACCACCGCCACCACCACCACCACCACTAGCGACCAGTATTGCGCCATAAGACCCGCTCCGAAACGACTCACACACACACACACACACACACACACACACACACACACACACACACACACACACACACACACACACAACACACACACACACACACACACACACACACACACACACACACACACACACACACACACACACACCACACACACACACACACAACACACACACACACACACACACACACACACAACACACCCACACACACAACACACACACACACACACACACACACACACACACACACACACACACACACACACAAAACACACACACACACACACACACCACACCACACACACACACCTGCCGCAATTAAACTCTGCGATCCCGGGGACAAGTTTAATTCAGACACACAATACCCCGAGCGTCGCAGTCATCTCCGGAATCGATAATTTACGGCTCGTGTGTGTGTGTGTGTGTGTGTGTGTGTGTGTGTGTGTGTGTGTGTGTGTGTGTGTGTGTGTGTGTGTGTGTGTGTGTGTGTGTGTGTGTGTGTGTGTGTGTGGTGTGAATTGCCGCTGTGTGGAAATGCGTGGGGGGGGGGGCTAAAGAAGTTATGGAAGGGATGCTTGTGGGTGGGTGGTGATAGTAGTAAGGGGGAAGGAGGGGTGTATTAGATGGTCATAGAAGCAAGCAAAATCAATACTTTGGGTCTTCATTCCCGACTTAGGAACGGTGTGTGTGTGTGTGTATTTTATTTTATACATATATATTTTTTTGTGTTGCATGTTTTTTTATTGTATGTATTTTGTGTGTGTGTGCCTCGACTTACGTGCGTGTGTGTGTGTGTGTATTTTATTATTTTATTCATGTTATTTTTTTGGTGTGTATTATAGGCATTCAGATCTTTAAAAAAATTGAGATCGATGACTGTTTTCAATTCTTTACTCCTAACATCATCAATTTTTTATGGCTATGCCGTTGTTTGTGTTGCTGATACTGACAACCTTATCATCGCCTCACATATGTCACTGTCGCCTCACTCTCCCATCAAGCAGGCCAGTGATACATGACGGTGCTATCAATATCGATTATGTACCTTGTCCCACCAATACCTTTACTCAACAAAACCAAAGAAAGACCTCCACTGCTCTATTCTGGGCTTGCCACGAACTTAACTCAACGCAAAACTTTCTTTCATGCTAATCTAGTACCCAACTTAGTATAAACTTAGATTATCTCTCACTTTTACATTTAAGATAACCTCGAACTCCGCCTGTAAACATTGTGGCTGTGTGGGCGAGGAAGCGTGAGCGGTGAGTTACCTGGCGCGCCCTTGACTAGCCACCTGCCGATGCTAATGAGTGGAGTTGGATGCTAAAATAAACCTCTTGGCCCGACCATTATACTCGTCTCCCGCCTCCAGCCTTTGTTTGTCAGGCGAGGCATGGAACCCCCTCCGAGAACCCGCGTTTTTTTCATCTTTTTTCGAGCATTCTCTCTCTCTCTTGTAGGAAGGAAGAAAGATAAGCACAACACAAAGGATTTCTCTGAATGGAG
>JACEEZ010025609.1:12500-32500 GCA_016584305.1 Chionoecetes opilio | reverse complement strand
GGTTTGTTATCTGAGTGTTCATAGATTTCAGGGGTTTGTTATCTGAGTGTTCATAGAATTCAGGGGTTTGTTATCTGTGTTCATAGATTTCAGGGGTTTGTTATCTGAGTGTTCATAGAATTCAGGGGTTTGTTATCTGAGTGTTCATAGAATTCAGGGGTTTGTTATCTGAGTGTTCATAGATTTCAGGGTTTGTTATCTGAGTGTTCATAGAGATTCAGGGGTTTGTTATCTGTGTTCATAGATTTCAGGGTTTGTTATCTGTGTGTCATATGATTTCAGGGGTTTGTTATCTGTGTTCATAGATTCAGGGGTTTGTTATCTGTATGTTTCATTGATCTGTTCACGGGGTTTGTTATTCTGTGTGTCATAGATTTCAGGGGTTTGTTATCTGTGTTCATAGATTTCAGGGGTTGTTATCTGTGTTCATAGATTTCAGGGGTTTGTTATCGGTGAGTTCATAGATTTCAGGGTTTGTTATCTGTTTTCATAGATTTCAGGGGTTTGTTATCTGTGTGTTCATAGATTTCAGGGGTTTGTTATCTGTGTTTCATAGAATTCAGGGGTTTGTTATCTGTTTTCATAGATTTCAGGGGTTTGTTATCGGTGAGTTCATAGATTTCAGGGGTTTGTTATCGGTGAGTTTATAGATTTCAGGGGTTTGTTATCGGTGAGTTCATAGATTTCAGGGGTTTGTTATCGGTGAGTTCATAGATTTCAGGGGTTTTATCGTTCATAGTCAGGTTTGTACGTTTCATGATTTCAGGGGTTTGTTATCGGTGAGTTCATAGATTTCAGGGGTTTGTTATCGGTGAGTTCATGGATTTCAGGGGTTTGTTATCGGTGAGTTCATAGATTTCAGGGGTTTGTTATCGGTGAGTTCATGGATTTCAGGAGTTTATTATCTGTTTTCATAGATTTCAGGGGTTTGTTATCGGTGAGTTCATAGATTTCAGGAGTTTGTTATCGATGAGCTCATAGATTTCAGGGGTTTGCTATCGGTGAGTTCATAGATTTCAGGGGCTTATTATCTGTGTGTTCATAGATTGCTGTGGTTTGTTATCTTTGTGTTCAGATAACAGACGGTATAAAGGCAACAAGGTGCATGACCGGCCCACGTCAAGGTCACATTCCAACATGGATGGATATGGGCTTAGAGGACACGTAAGGCACTGGTGGGTGTCATGATATTTTGATAGTGTCATGAATCACGTGTTGTAAGGGATTCACCGTGATTGTAACGGAGGGAAGCAGTGAGGGAGTGATTGGTACACATTATTGTGGTCACCTGGGAGTGTTTTTTTGTGTTTCGTTTTTACATCACAAAGGACTGGCCAAGGGCAAAATAAAAGGAAGTAACAGAAAGCTCGCTAAGTCCCTATACAGTCAGGCAGTTGCCAGTTCCTATAAAGAAGACAGTAAGAGGGAGTGTACAAGGAGAGGAGGGTGGTAGTGGTGGAGGCAGGTGTGTGTGTGTGTGTGTGTGTGTGTGTGTGTGTGTGTGTGTGTGTGTGTGTGTGTGATAAAGGCACGGCAGGTAAATACACATTGTTGTGGTCCCCTGAGAGTGCACAGGAAGGGGTACAGGTATAATAGTGGTATAGGCAGGTATATAGAGAGGTATTATAGAGGTATAGAGGCAGGGGGGGTAGTCAGGCAGGTAACACTCACCTTTCCGCTTGGCTCTGTTCCTGCTGCGGGCGTGGCGCTGCTGGGGCGTCTTGGTGAAGCCCCGCTCGCCCTTCACGTGTTTGCTGGCGCGGGACGACGACCTGCCGGCGTGCACTCCCGAGGCGCGGGACGACTTCCTCTCGTACCTGTCGTCTCCCTGCGGGCCTCGGGGCAGGAGGGCGTCCTCGGGGCCGCCCTCAGCGCTGGCCTGCAGGGCCTCGGCGCGGGGGGCCAGGGGGGCGTCGGCGTGGTAGCTGGTGTACAGGTGCGGGAGACTGCCGGGGAAGACCCTGGAGTACATCCCCGGCGGCAGGCTATACGACTGTACCATGGACGACCAACGCTTCACCCGTCCCGCCTCTCCCCGCACGCCCACACCCACTCCCTCCTCCTCCACCTCCTCCTCCCCCTCCTCTTCCTCCTCCTCCTCGTCCTCCTCCTCTTCGTCCACCTCTTCCTCGTTCTCAGCATGTAGCGATAACCCTTGGGAACCCGTGGTGAAGGGCGAACCTGGAAGACCCCAGCGGCTGCCCCACGGAGGCTTTCCCTGTTCCCCCTCCTGAGTGAGGCACCCGCCCCCGCCAGACCCCCTGCATCCCCACGCCCAGGTCTTCGCCCCCCCGCCCCCGCCCTGCCCTTGGCCCGCTGCCACCGCCATCTGACCTTCATGGGATCCAGCGTCAACTACTACAAACTTATTTTTCTGCGTCCTTTTCGCCTCTCGTTTGTCTCGGTGGAGGAGCCGCGGGCTGCCTCCCTTCCAGCCGGCTTCCCTATCTGCTCTGTTGACCCTAAATAATGAGCTGCGGCCCTTTTTGTTGCTGCTTTTTGCGGGCCAGGCTGCCGCTGCTGCTTCCTGTGCCGGCCCCGCGCTCCCCCGCCTCCTGGCTTTGTTAAGTGGTGCTTCCGCTTCCTCTTCATATACTTTGGAGTTTCTTGCACCGCTGGAGGTATTGCTAAAATAATTACTTGTTGTCTGTAGCGTGTTCTCACTCGGCCGGGGGATCGATATGTGGTGGTTGTTGTCTACCACAGTGGCGAGCGGGTGCTTTGTGTGGCGGATGATGGGTGAGGCGGAGATGAAGTCCTTTCCTCCTCCTCCTCCTCCTTCTCCTCTACCCATTCCGTCCTTCAAGCCAGCATCGTGTGAGCTCCTCACCATCGTCGTTGCTGTAAGGGTGTGTGGTGTGCGATCATCCGCCGTCCGAGTGTCTTGTGCGGGGACGCCAGCAATTCCTGTGGAGGTGTGAGCGTTTGCGGCCTGAGAGTCATCGTCTTGACTGACCTCGGGATGAGTCGATGGCGCGGCGGTGGTGTGACCCAGTTTCTCTTTACTGCCGCTGCCAGAGGGGTCACTCGGCCTTTTCTCATCAAGGAATGTGTCTGCTAAGGGCTTGGCGAGGCTCGGCGGATGAGTTGCGTCCCTGGAGGCCAAGGAGGGAAGGTTATTATGGCGCGCCTTGTCATGATGGAGAGGAGCGTCTTGGTGGCTGAGCAGAGGGAGTCGTTGAGTGTGACTTGTGGTGACCGGCGTGTGCGAGGGGATGATGTGGCTGGTGGTGGCGGGGGCGTGGTGGTGGTGGTGGTGCAGGGCAGTGCTCGGGGAGGCTTTGCGGTGAGCGGGAGGGTGACCTCCACGAGACTCCACAGCCCCTGACGCTGCGCTGATTACCCAAGTGTTAACTCCTGTGTCGGGCCTGGGACTCACCCAGGGGCGTGGCGATCCGGGAGTGGGAAGTGTACCTAGCCTGGCGGTCGCGGACCCCTCCCCGGACACCCTTCCGTGGGGCTGTAAGATGAATGACTCCTCTCTCGCCGCGCCCCCAGGCCCCCCAGGTGGCACCCGGGGGCGAGGGGTGGGCGGCGCCTCGCGGTGGCCGTGGGAGGGACGCAGGAGGTGGTCGGCCACATCTGAAAGAGCTTCGTGTTTTGCTTTGATTTCCGGTGTGGAGGAAGTGAGTGTTAGTGCCCCGTGGCCTCGTTCCGGGGGGCCGGCGGGGGGCCTCTTGGGGGACGGACGACTGGCGGCGGGGTGCTTCCAGGGGGGAGAAGGGGATGGAGAAAGGTCCGATCCTCCGGAGGAAACGAGGAGGACCAGCAGGGCGGGGAAGTGAGGCAGCATGAGGCCACGCCCACCTAGCTGACTCGAGACGCCCAGCCGACGCCACACAACCTCATGGGCGCCTCACACGGTCCTCGCCGCCTGGCGTCGCGCCCCGCGGTGTGGCATGGCCCGCGCGGCTCCTCGTGTGACCTTTGCCTCTACGAACAACGCCACATGATCGATCTTGGCGCGAGACTCCTGGGAATGTTAATGCTACGGTGGTGGCGCCGCAGTGGCCTGTGGGTGTGTGTGCGCTGTGACCACTACTGTGGCTGGCGCCGCAGCGGCAGGGCGTGCCGCGCCGTGCCCGCCTCGCACACTGTTCTCCACCATACACTCATCGCGCCCGACAAACAGACAACAAGAGTCACTGAAAAAAAGACGAAAACTTACAACGGCCTGCATGTACATGTATCGATTAAAGTACATAATGGACATCGTGCCTCGTAGACTGTAGGAATAGGTGTCTTTTTCTAGGCTTTTTAATGATATGGTTTTTCATTGCGTGTATAATGAGGCGATTCACTAATGTTACACTCGTCACGGCGTTTCACTAGGAGGGTTCTCAGCACCTCAGGATATCAACACGTAAAGCAAAGCAAGGTGTGGCCGCTGCGGTGGTGTGACTGTCGGTGTGGCTCGCAGCAAAGCTCAGTTCATGGTCAAATGTTTGGCTGTAGATTTTCAGCTTTAGCCGCGCGCCGTGACGCACGCACACGATGGTACACAGTAGGTCCTCGTGTTTTATAGTGTTAACATCAGTTAAATGTATAGATTGTTACACTCCAATGCGTTATGTACACGCCCATAACTGCTCCTCTGTCACACACATGCACACAAACATGCACACAAAACATATACAAACAACAAAACAACTATCTCTCTCTCTCTCTCTCTCTCTCTCTCTCTCTCTCTCTCCTCTCTTCTCTCTCTCTCTCTCTCTTCTTCTTCTCTCTCTTCTTTGTGTTGGTGTGTTGTGTGTGTGTGTGTGTGTGTGTGTGTGTGTATGTGTGTGTGTGTATGTGTGTGTGTGTGTGTGTGTGTGTGTGTGTGTTGCATCTTTAAGAAAGCTTGCCTCTCTGAGTGTCTGTTTGTTTACTTTTTTAATAATCATGGCTCTGCAAAAAAATCTTCTTTCCTGCATAACTTCCTCCCTCGCACCTTCCTTCCTTTCCTCTACCCCTCCCTCCCTCCCTCCCTCCCTCCCTCCTTTCTTGCCTCCTACTACCCCTCCCTCCCTTCTTCCCTCCTTTCTTCCCTCCCTCTACCTTTTTACCTTCTCACACCTGTCCAATTACCTGCCGGAAGCCCTTATACTTCCCTCATCAGACCAAGCCCTTCAGAGTAACCCTATCAGCACCTTCAGGGTAAAGGAGCGACGCCCTTTTCACCCTCCTTCGCCGTCAAATTCAAGGAGCGTAAAGGACCTTGAGACGGTATTTTGCAAGAGATTTAAGCTTTGATTATTGTTCATGGGTTCGAAGTCTTTGAGAGAGAGAGAGAGAGAGAGAGAGAGAGAGAGAGAGAGAGAGAGAGGAGAGAGAGAGAGAGAGAGAGAGAGAGAGAGAGAGAGAGAGAGAGAGAGAGGGAGAAGTGAGTGAGGAGAGAGTAAGAGAGAAAGAGAAGTGAGATGTAAATAGAGAGAGAGAGAGAGAGAGAGAGAGAGAGAGAGAGAGAGAGAGAGAGAGAGAGAGAGAGAGAGAGAGAGAGAGAGAGAGAGAGAGAGAGAGAAGCTTAGCCGGTCACGGGAAGGAAATGTTTGTACTTTCCTCATTAAAAGTTTTTTTTTCTAATTATCTTCTTTGCTCGCGTTCCTTTCTTTCTATTTTTTCCTTTTATTATGAGTGAGTTTTTTCTTTTATTATGAGTGAGTTTCTTTTGAGCTTTGGTTGTTTTGTAGGTTCCTCTTTTGCATATTTTTTTTTTCCTGTGTTCATTTGTTCTTTTTATCACTTCGCTTATGTCTTATTATCACTCTTGTTGATGTTTTGCTGTTGTGTTTTCAGCTAGAATTTTTTTTTGTGTTGTCGTGAGGTTAAGTATTGTTTGTTCTTCTTACCTATACACTGAGTTTGAGAAATCCAGCAATAATTATGTGACGTGCCTTCAATATAATCAGTCGTTTTCTCATTTTTTCCTATTTCTCCTCTCGCCACTTTTTTCCAACAATTTTCTTTGGTTATCATAATTTCGTTTCACTTGACATGCAGTTTTGGTAGTTAGCGTGTGTGTGTGTGTGTGTGTGTGTGTGTGTGTGTGTGTGTGTATGTGTGTGTGTGTGTGTGTGTGTGTGTCTGTGTGTGGTTTTTTTTTGTGTGTGTGTTTGTGTGTGTGTGTGTGTGTGTGTGTGTGTGTGTATGTGGTGTGTGTGTGTGTGTGTGTGTGTGTGTGTGTGTGTGTGTGTGTGTGTGTGTGTGTGTGTGTGTGTGTGTGTGTGTGTGTGTTTTCCTTATAGTTTGGGAACAGGTTTAGCGAGGGTTTCATGAAGGATTAATTATAGTGGCTTCGTTGACTACGTTTCCTCATCCAACATCATTTATTTGCTAGGGTAAGATTATACAGCTGTTTGGTATCCTCCTTATGTATAAGGAGTAAAATTAATGTTGCGCCTTTAATTTATATGGTAATTATGTGGGTAGTTTTAATATTACTTTAAGTCCTCCTTCCTTCCCTGTTATTACTGTGGGGAAGAGAAAATATAGCGTCATTTTCATTTTCGTCATTTTTTTGTCTTTTCCTTTCAAGGGTAACATTTTCCTTAACGCTCATTGTGCAGGCAAACTTGTAGACTTATTCCTATTTTTTTCCTTCTTATCGCAGTTTTCTTTGTTTTTATCTTTGTTATCGCAGTTTTTTTTTTTTTTTTTTCTTTATTATCGCAATTTTTTTTTTTTCTTTGTTATGGCAGTTTTCTTCATTGCCTCCTTGACTTTGCCTGTTGGTCTCTAGCACCGCCTTGTCCCTCCTACTGCTCCTCCGTGTCGCCTTTAATAATATCCTCAAGTAAGAAGAAAGAAAGAAAAGGAAAATTGAGCGCGGGGGAAAAAGTCGACATCTTTGCCTTGGCTGAGAATTAATTAAGACAACGTTGATCATTTTTATTCTTCCACGCCACGGGTTCGAATCTTCGGATATTACGGTTGGGGATCACACGTTTTTGAGTCCTACCCTTCACCCTTCACCCTTTAATCTCACCCTTACACCCCTTATCCTCACCCCATCAGCCCTTATTCTCACCCTTACACCCTTTATCCTCACCCTTCACCCCTTACCCTCACCCTTACACCCTTTATCCTCACCCCAACAGCCCTTATTCTCACCTTTCACCCCTTCCCTTACCCTCACCCCATCCCTTACCCTCACCCCTTCACCTCTTATTCTCACCCCTTCACCCCTTACCCTCACCCCTCCACCCCTTATCCTCACCCCAACAGCCCTTATTCTCACCCTTTCACCCCTTATCTTCACCCTTACACCCCTTATCCTCACCCCTTCCCCCCTTATCCTCACCCCTTCACCTCTTATCCTCACTCCTTCCCTTACCCTCACCCCATCCCTTACCCTCACCCCATCACGCCTTCACCCTGTCCCCTCCCCTTTTACCCCTTCATTATCTATCTCCTCCTCCTCCTCCTCTTCAGTTCCTCCTTTTTTTCCTTGGTTCACCGTCCTTACTCTTCGTGTTGGAAAATCTTGGTTTAAAGTTGCTCTTGAAATTTTCTCTCTCCCCATCTTTCTCCATCCCCCTCATTCCTCACTTCTTATATCCCTCGTAAAGCCCTCCTCACTCCTTCCCTTACATCTCACTCCCGACTCCCTCCCCCCTCTCTCTTTCTCTCTCTCTTTCCCTCATCCCCTGTATCTTCCTCTATCATTTTTCATGCGTCTCTCTCTCTCTCTCTCTCTCTCTCTCTCTCTCTCTCTCTCTCTCTCTCTCTCTCTCTCTCTCTCTCTCTCTCTCCTTTACTTGCACTCACAACCATTACTACAATTTCCCTCCTCCTCCTCGTCCTCCTCTTCCTCCTCCTCCTCCTCCTCCTTCCCACTCAAGAGAGGAACTCCATTGTCTAGGTTATTAAAGTGATTGCTTAGAGTATTCATGGCGCGCCGAGTATTGTGGCGGGAAATCTACACCTGTAATTAAGGGCAAAGGTGCGAGGGAAACAAGTGAGTTCTAGATCAATAGACTTTTAATAGTTAGTCAGTTAATCTTGGGCGAGTTCTACTTGGCGGCAGAAACAAGTCTGTATTAAGCCCTTCACACCCAGATCTTTCCTTTGCTATTAAAAAAATGTCTGTTGTTGACCCATAAAACTACGAAAAGTAACTGAATATAGCAAATTAGTTAGGGGACAAGGATACTAAACAGGTCATAGCTATAACACATTGCTTATATTCACTAAAAATCGTCTATTGACACTCAAATTACTATTAAAATTACGTACTGGGCCTCAAGGGGGCTAAGGAATGATTGATGTCAAGGAGGATAATTTTTGAAAGCAAGAAAATACCAGGTACAAAGGGAGGATTAGATAAAACAGGTAAAAATATATGATTAGATAATAACCAAGGCAATGACCAATAGATGTAATATATCCTACTAGAGCAGCAACATGAACCATAATATCATTACTTCCAGCTATAATGATATAATAATAACTAGGAAATAGACGTCCACACTAAAGATGTGGAACGTGTCCATGCTCACACAGGCTAAAGTCAACTTTTTAAATACCCTCACCTTAAAATACTTCTATTACAACCTGACCTAACCCAACCTAACCTTCACCATCCCCTTCTTTGATTTTCTTTACTTTTTACAAAGAAAAGAAAATGGCTAAATTGTAATTTGTTGTTTTAAAACCATAAATGATATATATTTAATCAGAGAAATTTACTAAACTCCAGCATAAATCTGCTCTTCTTTGTTTGCCTGGTGTTGAATTATCAGCAAGAATAGTGTGACTTCTTGTTGGCTTGATTCAGAGTAAACATTTTACAAGCCAATATGCACTCTAGACTTATAACACGCCTTTCTATCAAGTATTTTTATTGCGGGCTTTTTGTTACTTTTTTTTTTTTTGCCCTTGGCCAGTCCCTTTGTGATGTAAATAAAAAATAAAAAAAATCCCTTTTCTTCATCCTGTCCATGTTCAGATCTATTCATTCGTGGAGTGAACATTTTACAAGCCGATATGCACTCTAGACCTTGCCCCCATTCGTGGAGTGAACATTTTACAAGCCGATATGCACTCTAGACTTTGCCCCCATTCGTGGAGTGAACATTTTACAAGCCGATATGCACTCTAGACCTTGCCCCCATTCGTGGAATAAACATTTTACAAGCCGATATGCACTCTAGACCTTGCCCCCATTCGTGGAGTGAACATTTTACAAGCCTATATGCACTCTAGACCTTGCTCCCATTCGTGGAATAAACATTTTACAAGCCGATATGCACTCTAGACCTTGCCCCCATTCGTGGAGTAAACATTTTACAAGCCTATATGCACTCTAGACCTTGCCCCCATTCGTGGAGTAAACCTTTTACAAGCCAATATGCACTCTAGACCTTGCCCCCATTCGTGGAGTAAACATTTTACAAGCCTATATGACAGATTCACCAATCTATTTAGTACCAAAGAATGAATTCGGCTGAAATAGGTGTCGCGAGCTTGGACAATAATAAGGAAAATTATGTTATTTTTCTTCTTACGCCTGTTTTACCATGTTTCGTGGTGTAACAAAGGCCATTTCTTGTTCCCTCACAGTAAGGGTACTCTCTCTCTCTCTCTCTCTCTCTCTCTCTCTCTCTCTCTCTCTCTCTCTCTCTCTCTCTCTCTCTCTCTCTCTCTCTCTCTCTCTCTCCTATCAGCTCTTCATTTCACTTTCCAGCTTCATTTCCATTCATCTACCTTATCCTCTTCCCCTTGTTAGCCTTCCTGCTTGCGTCCCAGTTACATTCTAAGCAGGAGTATATATTTCAGCCTTTGTATTGTGGCAACACACACACACACACACACACACACACACACACAGACACACACACACACACACACACACACACACACACCATCACCACCACCATCACCACCATAAGTCGCATCACTACCAATATAACATTTCACCAATTTTTTTCTCTCGCATCATTTTCACTTTGTTTTTCTCGTCATTTTCCAGTGGGGAGTAGGCAGGTAGCGCGTCGAGGGTCTCTGCTTGGTGCTTAGCGTTTCTGTCAAGAGCATCACTTCAATAATACAATATAACACGTCTTTCTATCAAGTATTTTTATTGCGGGCTTTTTCTTCCTTTTTTTTTTTTTGTCCTTGGCCAGTCCCTTTGTGATGTCAAACAAAAAAACAAAAAATCCCTTTCCTTCATCCTGTCCATGTTCAGATCTATTCTTTTATGTGATAGTCTCCATATTTCTTTTTTCAATTCTACTGTTTTCTCTTGTGTATTCATATATATTTCATTTTTTCTTTCGTCTGTATTCAAATATACAGGTTTTTTTTTTCTTTTATTCATTTGTATTTCATATTTCTTTTCAATTTTTCTGCTTTCATCTTTTCTATCCCTTTTATTTTTCTTCTTAATTTCTTTTCTGCATCCCTTTCTTCCCCTATTTGATCATATCCCTCCCACCTTCCTGTCTTACTTTCTTTTATCTCTCTCTCTCTCTCTCTCTCTCTCTCTCTCTCTCTCTCTCTCTCTCTCTCTCTCTCTCTCTCTCTCTCTCTCTCTCTCTCTCTCTCAAATGTCATTACTCTCTTTCACATTCATTTCAACACATTCTATTTTACTCAACTCAAAGGATAACTAAATTGATACATTTTTTGTCGAGCCTTGCAATAACGCTTCATTAAATTGTCATTGTTTTATTTAAATATTTATTCTCTAACGATCACGACAAATGAAAACTGCATCAAATGTTAACCCTTTGATTTCTGGTTCATTTTGTGATACATTTATTCATTGTATTTTGAATTGGGTGTATAAGATTTCAGCCGCACTGTATTGGTGATTGTAATTTTATATTCATATATTTCGTCTATTTTTATATTATTTTTCACTTAATTACTGTTTTGTTTTGTTTTTCATGTATTTCTTTTAGTTTTTTTGCACTTAGTTCCTGTTTAGTTTGGCTTTTTTTTTTATTTATTCAGAAGTCATCAAGAAAATCAGTGGTTCTTCAATATATTTGTGGTCATCCTCTTCCTCTCCCTATGTCTATATTTTACTTTTCTTGTCATTCCCTTCCTTCATTCTCCTCTCTCCCCTTTCTCATGGCCTGTATTCCTGCATTACTCTCTCTCTCTCTCTCTCTCTCTCTCTCTCTCTCTCTCTCTCTCTCTCTCTCTCTCTCTCTCTCTCTCTCTCTCTCTCTCTCTCTCTCTCTCTCTCTCTCTCTCTCTCAACTCTTTCCTTTTAACATTTCCTTCATTTTATTTTTCTTAACTTCATATCTTTCATCATTCTCTCTTCCTCTCACTTTGACATCCTCTTTCCCCTCTGTGTTTCCCCACCTTCTCTCTCTCTCTTCTTCTCCCCTGCTCCCTCCCTCCTTTATCTCTTCTTCTCCCCTGCTCCCCTGCTCCCTCCCTCCCTCCCTCTCTCTCTCTCTTCCTCTCCCCTGCTCCTCCCCTCCCTCTCCCCCTCTGTCTTACACGCGTGGGATTGTGTTAATGCTGGATAAACACCAGTGTGAGCGCCGCCATCCACTAGACAAGTTTTAAACCAAGACTCGGTCACTGGGATTACAGAGAGAGAGAGAGAGAGAGAGAGAGAGAGAGAGAGAGAGAGAGAGAGAGAGAGAGAGAGAGAGAGAGAGAGAGAGAGAGAGAGAGAGAGAGAGAGAACACACACACACAAACCAGCTTTTCACATCGTTCTCATTAAACCAAGTATTTTTATAACTTCATTCTTCCTCCTCCTCCTCCTCTCCTCCTCCTGAAGTCATTAGAGGCAGCATTGCGACGACTAAATTCCTGGCGACAGCTGTGCCATGATTTCCAACACGGCACATGGCTCTCTTTCAGCCTGTGTGTCGTCTCCTCCTCCTCCTCCTCCTCCTCCTCCTCCTCCTCTTCTTCTAATCGTACCCACGGATCGTGTATTCAGTCGCTGTAATCTCGGTATGAAGTGAAATGCATCGGATTATTCTGGATTTATACATTTCATGCGGATTTATATATATAATCTCTTCTTCATACATTACACGGCAGCTTATACACACACACACACACACACACACACACACACACACACACACACACACAAGAGAGGTACAGAACCCCATTAATTTCCCTTCTCGGACCCTTGAGCCTTCCCTTTTTCCCTCGTGATTGGTAGAGGCAAGAGGTAAAGGGAGAGTCGTGTAGGGTCTCTCTCTCTCTCTCTCTCTCTCTCTCTCTCTCTCACACACACAGGTGGAATAACAGGTGCTGGTGGTAATGAGTTTCTTTTAATTAGTTTTCTTTCTCCCTATAATAATTTTTTTACCTCAGATGTTGTTCCTCTTCTTCTTTTAGTCTTTTTCTGTCTTGACTTCACTCAGTAATATATTTTCAGTTTTTTTTTTTTTTTCTTTATTGATTTTGCCTTGATTTTCAAAGTTAAATTTGTCCATTAGGTTTCAGTTATTCAGTTGGTTTTCCATATATTTTAGTTTTCGTCCATGATTTTCAAAGTTAAAGAAAGTTGTCCATAAAGTTTCAATTATATAGTTTTTTTACTTCATTTATTTAAGTATTCGTGTCATTTTCCTTCAGTATTCATCATTCTGTTCTATATTTCTTTTATTTGTGTTATTTTATCATCATTATATTCTGGGTTAATTTGAGTTTTGTCAGATATCAAGCTGTTATTCACTACTGTATTACATCATTCAGTGTATTATTCACTGCATTCATATTCTACACTCTTCCTTGTTTCTTCACTTGCAACAAATTATTCTCCTCTTTATGGGTTTTACGTGCAGTGCCTTGCGTATGTGTGTTTATTGCTCTCCTCTTCTCTTCTTTAAAATGTTTCCACAAGATTAACATACTTTTTCTCTTTTTCTTCTCTATTACCCCTCCATGTTATTTTTCTTAAAACGTTATAAGTTTCAACCAGAGTATTTTCTTTCATATGTTTACTGTTTCATCCATTATCCTCGTTGTTTTTCTTCACATTAAGCCATTTTCAGTATTAATATTACATTATTATTATATTATTAGTATTTTTCTTCATTAATTTCTTTACAGGTATCAATTAACCTGTTATTTTCTCACGACAAACACACATTTATAAGTTTTAACCTCCATTAATAAATCACGTATTATATATATTCTTTTTCAACCGCATATAATCAACGCTCCAAACACTACATACAAAATAATAACACTCACCATTGCATTCACTTACACCATTCCCTTCCTTTTCTCCCCTTCCACTTACATCTCTTATTCTCCCCCTTTCCCCTTATCTTACATTCAGGTAATTCTTGTATATCTATTTTTTTCAATTATTATTATTCATGCTACGCCTCCAACGCCCGGCTCTTCCCTCCTACGCCGGATGACAATGTGTCGTATATTTCTTGTGAGTGGACGTTTCATTAATGGGGAAAAGGAGGAAAGGAGGGAAATGGGCTGTGAGGGCGGAGGGAGAAGTGAGAGGTTAGAGAGAGGGGAAGGATAGGAAGTGAGAGGTTAGAGGAAGGAAGGATAGGAGTGAGAGGTTAGATGAGAGAGGGGAAAGAGGAGGGAAGGATAGGAAGTGAAAGGTTAGAGTGAGGGGAAGAGGGAGGAATGAAGTGGTTAGAGAAGAGAGGTAGAAGAGGGGAAGGATAGGAAGTGAGAGGTTAGAGTGAGGGGAAGAGGAAGGGAATGAAGTGGTTAGAGAAGAGAGGTGGAAGAGGGGAAGGATAGGAAGTGAGAGGTTAGAGTGAGGGGAAGAGGAAGGGAATGAAGTGGTTACAGAAGAGAGTTGGAAGAGGGGAAGGATAGGAGGTGAGAGGTTGAAGAGAGGGGAAATGAGGGAAGGATAGGGAGTGAGAGGTTAGAGAGAAAGGAAGGAGGGAAGGAAAGGATTTGAGAGGTTAGAAGAGTGAGGGGAAGGAGGAGGGAAGGATAGGAGTGAGAGGTTAGAGTGAGGGGAATGAGGGGAAAGGGTGATGGTGATATGGAGGGAGGGAGAAATAGTCAGCGAGCCGAGGTAATAGCGCGTAAAAGTACATGGTAGTTGATAGAAAGAAGATTGTGTAGTGATAATATTAAAGTGCTTCAGGGATGGTTAGGTAGTGATTTTCTTCCGCGTAAAACTGTCTATAGGGAGCCACCCCCTCGCTATGTCACCTTTAGATCCCAGACTGCAACACACAGTCCCAGGTTCGAAATGTATCCAAGCGAGAGTTTTGGAATATTTATGCTCCTCTGGGCCTATTAAATTTTCATGTTTTTTTTCATATTTTACAAGAAGCGACGTTGCTGTGAAATGGAGAATTTTTCGAGATAGCTTGTGAAGAAAAAGAGAGAGAGAAAAAGAGAGAGAGAGAGAGAGAGAGAGAGAGAGAGAGAGAGAGAGAGAGAGAGAGAGAGAGAGAGAGAGAGAGAGAGAGAGAGAGAGAGAGAGAGGCCTTTGATGGTATGGTAGGGTGGAGGAAGGAACACAAAGAGCCCAAGATTTGCCTATTTGTAAAAGGAAATTAAAAAGAAAACAGGGATTTGTGAATTGAAAAGTTTTGCGAAATCACATGAAGGGGGAATGTTCGTCCTTTCATCCCCCCCCCCCACACACACAGGGGATTCAGGCCTGATTTATCGTCTTGCTTGTCTTACGCCAGTCACCCAGTGCCCCTTAACGCCCTCATCCCCTCCTCCCGCCTTCCCGCTGCGCCGTGCCAGTCATCCAGCAACCCTTAATGCCCTCATCCCCTCTCCCGCCTTCCCGCTGCGTCGTCTGGAAGGTCGCCCCGCTGATCGCTTTACGGCACCGAGCCATCTCTTAGCGCTCGGTGCGTAGGCGAGGAAGGACCAAAGGCACTAAAGCCGATTAAAGGCGGACATCTGATTGGTGGGATGAGACTATTGACCCGCCTCTCATGCACACATATACACACACTCACACACACACACACACACACACACACACACACACACACACACACACACACTCACGAAATATTCACTAGAATGTGTGTTAGCATCAGAGCATTCCCAGGCATGACGATTCTTGCAAAATGTATTCGTGTATTACCTGACGCTCTTACTGTCCTTCCGCGCCTGCACACACACACACACACACATACACACACAACACACACACTAGCAATTTCAGCATACATGTATTAACTACCGTCCTTACAATTTGCACTAACACACACACACAGTCACACACACACACGCACACAGTCACACACACACACAGTCACACACACACACACACACACACACACTCAATATACACAAGCGTTAGGCGATACATAGCGGACTGTCAGGGGCGAGAATGGAGTGTTGGGGGTCAGGTGTTAAGGGTGCGGAGATTCCAGGTGAGGGTAACGGGTGAGGGAGAGACTGGCATCAACACGCACGCTTATCGCACACGCAAACACACGAATCAAAACACTTACTTTCCAAGGCATTATCACGTCCTCAAACATAAGAACATAAGAAAACTAGGGGGGGGGCGCACTCAGTAGAGCGCATACCTCCGCCCGAATATAAACAAGTAAAAAAAAAAAGTAAAAAAAAAAAATAATAAATAAAATATATATATATATATATATAAATATATGCACTCAGTATGAGCGCATACCTCCGGCCGAATATTTCATCAATTGGTTGCCTACACTTGTCAATAGATTTCATCCAAAATTAAATCAGTCCTTACTTATACCAAATAGACTTGGTATACCGAGTTTGGTCCAAATCTATTCGTAACTTTTCGAGAAATCCTGTACACTAACAAACAGACAGACAGATCGGGGTGAAAACATAACCCCTCCAACTTCGTTGGCGGAGGTAATAAGGAAGCTACAAAAGGCTGGGAGACCTACACGTGGTAGTTCCTGATACTTAACACTACTTACATCCTACCTTTCATCCCCATCCATGAAATTGTCTAGCCACCTTTTAAAGCTCCCTATTGACTCCACACAAACTACCTGATATGACTGAGTGCAATCACTTACCACCATTTATGTGAACCAGTTTCTCCAATTTCCTTTTTAAAGCTATGCTTTTCCAGTTTGAATCCAAGGCATCATTCACGTCCACTAAACCCATAAAATTCCTTTATAATACCTAAAACGTATACAAAGAGCCTGATAAGAACCAATAAAAGAGATAAAATAAGAGGACCAATTTGGGGGCTTTTTGTTACTTTTTTGTTCACTTTCCAGTCCCTTGCGATGTGAAAAAAAAGAGAATAAAAAACCCTTATAAGAGAGGGGGGAGAAAGGCATAGCTAAGTGGGCAGATGATCTTTTGATGGGTCACTTTAGGTCACTTTACCTCCCTTTCCCTTTACCCTTTGTTATAGGATTATCTTCATGGTCCTCAGTGGTATATAACACGTTTACCTTGATGCATGAGACGCTTGTTCTCTTGAATCTCATCTCGAGGGGGTGAGACGGGTTTTCTTTTATCATTGTGGTGGTGGTTGTGACAGTGTTAGGGGGTGGTGGTGGTGATAGTGTTAGGTGGTTGTGGTGGTTGTGACAGTGTGTTAGGGGGTGGTGGTGGTGATAGTGTTAGGTGGTTGTGGTGGTGTAAGTAGTTGGTGGTGACAGTGTGTTAGTTGGTGGTTGTGGTGGTGGTGGTGGTGACAGTGTGTTAGGTGGTGGTGGTGGTTGTGACAGTGTTAGGTGGTGGTGAGAGTGTTAGGTGGTGGTGGTGGTTGTGACAGTGTTAGGTGGTGGTGGTGGTGGTGAGAGTGTGAGAGAGACGTAACTATACATGAGATCGAATATGTGTTTACTGTCGTAGTGTTGATTGTGTAATGTGTAGCAAGGAATGGAAGACAAAAGCTGTATGCGTGTATGTGTATGTATTTGCGTGTGTATATGTGTGTGTATGTGTACGTACTATGCTGTTATGGTAGACGGTGTTCTTCAATGCATTATTTACTCCTCCTCCCTAGCCTCATAACGCGTACCAGACACGCACTCAACGCCTCACCGTATCCAGGGCGGCCACTCTACCTGAGCACCCAGGAAATACGCGTAAACCCTCGTAAAGGTCCCGGATGTGCGCTCTTCGTCTCCTTATATACAATGGAGTACATTTTCACGAGGCTATTTTGGATTATTGTGAACGCATTTATGTAACAGCTTTGTCCTTTGCTGTAAATGTATGAGTTGTGTGTGTGTGTGTGTGTGTGTGTGTGTGTGTGTGTGTGTGTGTGTGTGTGTGTGTGTGTGTGTGTGTGTGTCAGGTAAGCAGGCTTTTTGTTATTTTTAAAAATCCTTGGTCAGTCCTTTGTATTGTAAAAAAAAAAAAGATTGTTTCTCAGCTAATCCCAGTAAGCCAGGACGTATCCATGCCTCTCATTCGAAAGATTTTAGTGTCACTTCCACCCTTACAAAGGAAATTGATATTAAAATGAAGCTTCCTCTTCCTCACTCCCTCACGGCGCGGCAAAAAGGGCTCAGTGACGAGTGAAATGCGAGCGACACTTGAAAAGAAAACATGTTGCACACACGACTTTGCCAATGGAGACCTGGCAATAGAACGTACGAGGAGGAGGGTGCCAGCTCCCCCTCACACACACACGCGCGCGCACACACATACACACACACAAGTTTGGAATGGACTAAATGAGGAGGTGATATCGGCAAAGAATGTGCACCAGTTGAAAAAAAGACTGGATAACTGTAGATACGGAGACGGGGCCACACGAGTGTAGCTCAGGCCCTGTAAAACACAACTAGGTAAATACACACACGCACACACACACACTTCGATCAGGTGGCGACGAGGAGGGAGGAGCGACGACCCTTGATCCTCGATATTACGACCACAAACACCCCTAACCCAAGACCACACCGCGCCTCGACCACCCATAACTTAAGTCCGAGTGACCCAGACAGGTGTTAATAGCAACCCTACAGCGCCCAGGGGAAGGGAAGGGTGGTGCTGTCAGGCTCTGGAGGGGATGCGTGGCGGTAGCAGGGTGGCGGGAGGGCGGTCAAAGGCTGGGTATTGATGCGTAATGAGAGGCTTGTGGCTGCCCTGGTTATATAGGGACACGTATATACACGTATTTATACATACAAATACCTAAAGAGTAGACATTTCCACGTATTATTGAATAATGCAAATACGTGTCCATATAGTTATGTGAGATGTTGAGAGATTGCTTATGTGAGATGTGTTATGTGATTTTGACCGAATAAGCAAAGGACGAAGGGAGGTGGTGTGACCTCCGTATTTTGTATTGGCTTGCTGTATCAATGGAACTTTCAACTTTAACTGTAGTGATTGATGGGATTTTGTCACTGTAATAATTGTGTTTCCATTATATTGAAAGCCTCTGTTATATATATGTGCGTGTGTGTGTGTGTGCGTGCGTGTGTGTGTGTGTGTATTCATTTAGTTGTATTCATCTAGTTGTATTTTACAGGGCCTGAGCAACGCTCGTATGGCCCCGTCTCCATATCAACATTTATTTTATCATTCATCATTAGTGCTTAGTGTTGGGCCGTTGGCCGAAGCCACCACCCCGGGAGGGGGTAAAAAACGTGACCCCCCTCGTTAACGTTAACCCCCGGCTAGCACCCGGTACCCATTCACTGGTGGGTGGACAGGGGCTGGGGTTTTAAGAAGACCGCCCGTCTGTCTTCGCTCCGCCCGGGGATCGAACCCGGGACTTCTCGGTTGTGAGCCGAGCGTGCTATCCCTTACACTACGGAGTTCCCCGTGTGTGTGTGTGTATGTGTGTGTGTGTGTGTATGTGTGTGTGTGTGTGTGTGTGTGTGTTTAGTACATATATCACATTATCAAACACTCCAGAATTACTCTTAAAAACCTGTAAATCCATCACCAGTCTCCTTGCACTATGTACATAACTCATCCATCGCCCTGTGTTGCTCGTGCCACTCAACGAAGGAAGAAAAAAATATTGTATTCACATCCATTCGCTGTAACGTGTTTCATATTCCATAACAAAAAAAAGTGAACGAGGTAAAGATTCGTCTAATTACATTCCAAAGTCGTGTTTTCTGTCATTCTATTTTGACTTCCTTTAAAAATAATTCAAATATCTAATTATAAGTGGGCTTTTTGTTGCTTCTTGTTGTGTTTCCATTGGTCAGTCCTTTGTGATGTAAAAAAAAAAAAAAAGAAAGGGTTAGGTTCCTCATTACGCACAGGTATGTTTCCTTTTTTCCCATAGTTTCCCAGGTTATTGCGGCAGTCCGATACAGGCGTCGTGTCGGCCCAATACTCGATATTCATGCAATCCCCGCAAAGTGGTCGCTGGCCATGCACACTTCCATGTATTTATTTCCATAACTTTCACGGGAATTGTAAGTTTTGCGGGGCTTCTAACTTTTTCCTTCCTTTCCCTCCTTTTTTTTCCTTTTTTTCCATCCATCGGGACAACTTTCCTTTATACGACTCAGTTTCCTTGTCATTCACTCACTACACGACTCTCTCTCCCGCCTCTGCTTTGCTATTCTTTTTCTTATTTGTGTGTTATAAAAAATCATTCCCTTTCCACTCGGACGTCTCACAACATAATTGAAATCAGGCAAATCAGTCCACGCATGCAAGACACAATCGCACCTCCAGAACGCACGTGACGAAACAACCGGATCCAGACACCACCACCTTCACACATCCGTACCCGAACACTGTACGTCTAGCCACTACTTCAGACCACCTTAGTCGCACATTTCCTTAAGATTTCAAGAAGCGAGTGAGTCAAGGAGCGGAGCGGCGCACGTCCTCACTCGTGGAATGTTAGAACAGCACTGAGCGAGAATCAATGGCGCGACCTCCCTGGCGAAGGCACAGAGCTGGCGGGTGTGGATGACCCAGTGTGCTGCCGGAGTCACAGCCCCTGCCACAGCTCTACCACAGCTCTCACAGCCCTGCCACACATGACCTCTTCCTCCTACCTGTAATTATGTCCTTCCTTCCTTCCTTTCTTTCTTTCCTTCCCTTATTTCCGTTTTTTCTCTCACATATATTCCGGTTTTTTTTCTTTTTTTTCTGCCACACCACTAAAGCCCAGGCAG
>JACEEZ010025609.1:0-7500 GCA_016584305.1 Chionoecetes opilio | reverse complement strand
TCCGGGTAACTAAGGGAATGCCCGGATAATTGAGGAAAGTCTGGATAACTGAGGGAAAGTCTGGATAATTGAAGAAAACCATGCAAACCAGAACATTCCTTAATCCAAGAAATCCCGAATAATTAAGGGAGTCTGGTTTATTTTGGGAAAGGCCGGATGATTGAGGGAAGGTCCGGATGATTGAGGAAAACCCGACAAACTATACTCACCGCACGTTAAGTTGGCGAAAATCGGGCCCCTTCACTCACTCCTTCCGAACGCACAGGATTGGCTGAGGTGTTGGGTGAGAATGCTTTACACCAAGTTTTACGCCCTATAGCTCAAACACCCAATACCTCAACCAATCCCGTGCGTTCGGAAAGGGGGAGCGAAGGAGCCCGATTTTCGCCAACTTAACGTGCAGCGAGTACAGAAAAGTCTCTATAACTAAGAAATTCCGGATAATTAAGGAAACCCGACTAACTAGAACATTCCCTATAACCTGGAAATTCCGGATAACTGAGGGAAAATCTCGATAATTGAGGAAAACCCGGATAAATAGAACATTCCCTTCAACAATGAAATCAAGGATAACTGAAGATAGTGTTCATGATAAGTAAAGTCCAAAGTAAGTATTATTTAGGTGGCGAGTCGATAGTAGCATGAAGCGACACTGTTCTGTTTCTTTCCATTCATACGTCAAGCCGTGCATTGTTTTGGGGGGAACCCGCGGTGGAATCTACACTTTTATACCTCTATTATAACGGGTAGTTAGAGAGAGAGAGAGAGAGAGAGAGAGAGAGAGAGAGAGAGAGAGAGAGAGAGAGAGAGAGAGAGAGAGAGAGAGAGAGAGAGAGAGAGAGAGAGAGAGAGAGAGAGACTTTACAGCTTATCATCTTGAATGTTAATTTATATTTTGTCGTGTGAGTCTACTTAGTTTAGGCTATTTTCCTCCTCCTCCTCTTCCTCTTGCTCTTCCTCCTCCCTCAACTCATCTTCCTTTTCCTCCTCCCTCAACTCATCTTCCTCCTCCTCCTCCTCCTCCCCCTCCTCCTCCTCCTCCTCCTTCTCCTCCTCCTCCTCCTCCTCCTTCTCCTCCTCCTCCTCCTCCTCCTCCTCCTCCTCCTCCTCCTCCTCCTCCTCCTCCTCCTCCTCCTCCTCCTCCTCCTCCTCCTCCTCCTCCTCCTCTACTCTAGTCTGTTTTTAAATGAAGTTACACAAATGTTGTCGATGCCAGCACAATAACTTCATTTAAAAGCAGACTAGACGCGCACTGTAAAGTAAATGGGTATTGATATTGCCCTGCGAATTCATATTATAGTCCCCCGTATCGATTAGTGCTAGTGGTAGTGGTAGTTGTAGTTAGTATACTTCATATCTTATTACTCTTCACTACGAAACTTCCATGTTCCTATCTTCTTTAGGGACATGGTATCTTTTTCCAACTGTTATCTTACATTTAGTTGATAGTTAGTAGCATGTCGTTCAGCAGATACCCTCGTTATAGACCAATATGTATCCTGGTGTCTGTTATTCCTATGTATTCCTATGTATTCCTCTTCCGCCTCTCTCAACTTATCCTCTTCCTCCTCTTCCTTCCTCTATTTTACGACTCCTCTTCCCTCTCGCTTTATTCATGCTTCTTGCTATTCATTTCCTCATTTTCATTCACTCTCTCTCATATTCCTCTACTTTGAACCTAATATCTCATGACATCTTTCATTTCCAAAGCTACTTATTCCCCTTCATGCAAATCCCCCGAATCATCTGTTTAGTATTTTCAGTATTACTTTTTCTTCTTACGAATTGCACACACTCACACACACACACACTCACACACACACACACACACACACACACACACACACACACACACACACACACACACACGTACACACACACACACGCACACACACACACACACACACACACACACACACACACACACACACACACACACACACACACACAACGCACTTCATTTAAGTTCATAGTCTCCCCACAGTACAATTTTAAACACATTTATTCCCCACGCTTCGTTATCATCACCACTACAATCTTTTATTTCCTATTCATATATCTTCTCTTTCCCACTTTTTTTGTCTTTGTACTTGTGTTGTTACGTCGCGTGTAAAGTATCAAAGTCAAACTATCGTAAGTCGAAGGCAGCCGTATAAGTGTTGATATACGATCCGTTGACAGGAGGGATACGATAGCTTTACGATAGTGCGCCGTTTGAACATCGCACGCCGGCTATAAGTCTGTAAGTTATCGTAGTGGTAGCGGCACACGAAAAGGGAGAGAGAGAGAGAGAGAGAGAGAGAGAGAGAGAGAGAGAGAGAGAGAGAGAGAGAGAGAGAGAGAGAGAGAGAGAGAGAGAGAGAGAGAGAGAGAGAGAGAGAGAGAGAGAGAGAGAGAGAGAGAGAGAGAGAGAGAGAGAGAGAGAGAGAGAGAGAGAGATGACACAGTACAAATATATATATACCAATAAAAAGAAAAAAAAGACAAATTGATGAAAAATATGCATTGTATGTCGTCTGTATAAATGTTCATACGTATATTTGTGCGAATATTCATTGTAAACGAAACTAGATTTATTCAGTCTCGCATATAGGGAAGAAGAGAGAAGGGAGGGAAAGTAGAGGGAAGAAGGAAATTAATTGGAGAAAGAAGAACGAATGGAAGGGAAGGAGAGAAGGAGGTGAATAATAGGGCATGGCGATGAAATACGGCAGATGGGAACTAATTTATTCGCCGCAGGAATATTCGTGTGAGAAGCAAAATTACAACCGCCTCGCAGAAAGTAATTGATATTTGGTACATTATTTCAGAGTTTTTTGTTTTACCTTTTGCTTACCTGTAGTGGAGGGTGAGTTACGGGCCAGGTGTGGTTAATGGGACAGCCAGGTAAAAGGTGTGTGTGTGTGTGTGTGTGTGTGTGTGTGTGTGTTTGTGTGTGTGTGTGTGTTGTGTGTGTGTGTGTGTGTGTGTGTGTGTGTGTGTGTGTGTGGTGTGTGTGTGTGTTGTGTGTGTGTGTGTGTTTGTGTGTGTGGTGTGTGTGTGTGTGTGTGTGTGTGTGTGTGTGTGTGTGTGTGTGTGTGTGTGTGTGTGTGTGTGTGTGTGTGTGTGTGTGTGTGTGTGTGTGTGTGTGTGTTGTGTGTGTGTGTGTGTGTGTGTGTGTGTCGTCAGTGAGTGAAGGAGAGGAAATTAAAAGGAGTGGGATATTTTCTTCCAGTTTTTTTTCTAATGTTGTAGTGGTTCAGTAACCTTATGTTTTGTATGATACATCTTGGTTTTATTATTTTTTCGATTACTCTCAATGATTACTTGCGATGGTTTCAGTACTATGTATATTTTCATTATTCATTTGCTTCATAATGACCAATTTGTACTTGCCTTAATTCATTGGCCAGTCTTTCATTGTTAACTGTTTACAGCACCAATTATTTTTCCTTCTTTTTTCATCAGAGCGCAAAAAATCAAGATGGATGTTCACTGCAGTGCTACCAAAACACAAGTATCACAAGTAAGTACATATACGTTTTAGTTACTTGTGTTTCTTTCTCTCCCTTCTTTTTCTTTGTTTATCATTTGAACTTCCTCCCAGTACGAGTCAATATCAGCGCAGCACAAGGCTATCTGGACTGCCGAAGTATTGACTATTCTCTGTAAACTGATCCACTCCGGCAAAACAAAGATGTGCAAACAGTACTGTTGATTTGTGCCAACGACGACACACATACACACACACACACACACACACACACACACACACACACACACACACACACACACACAACACACACAAAACACCACACACACACACACACACAGACACACACACACACACAGACACACACACACACACACACACACACACACACACACACACACACACAGACACACACACACACACCACACACACACACACACACACACACACACACACACACACACACAGACACACACACACACACACACACACACACACACACACACACACACACACACAGACACACACACACACACACACACACACACACACACACACACACACACACACACACACACACACACACACACACACACACACACACACACACACACACACACTGCGGCATTAATAAACTAATTATTAGGGCACTCTTTTTGATTGCAAATAAGCGGTTCTTTGTTATGGAGGGGAAGGTGGCGGCATATTTGCTTATTTGTGGAGAGGGAAGGGGTTCTTATTTGTGGTGGAGGTGGATGGGGGGACGATTTCTGTAAGGGAGGGGGAAGGTGGTTCAAGGTGTTAGAAGGTGGGGTCATTTACGGAGTGATGGGAATATATTTTTCTTGTATGCAATGATTTTCCTGATTTTTTGTGACTATAAATATTTCCTGTAATCATGCACGAATTGCTGTTTTTTTCTTTTTTTTCTCTCTCTCTCTCTCTCTCTCTCTCTCTCTCTCCCCTCTCTCCTCTCTCTCTCTCCTCTCTCTCTCTCCTCTCTTTTCTCTCTCTCTGTCTCTCTCTCTCTCTCCCCCTCTCTCTCTCTCTCCTCTCTCTCTCACTCCTCTCTCCTCTCTCTCTCTCTCTCCTCTCTCTCTCTCTCTCTCTCTCTCTCTCTCTCTCTCTCTTTTCTCTCTCTCTCTCTCTCTCGCTCCTCTCCTCTCTCTCTCTCTCTCTCTCTTCTCTCTCTCTTCTCTCTCTCTCTCTCTCCTCCTTCTCTCTCTCTCCTCTCTCTCTCTCTCTCTCTCTCCTCTCTCTCTCCTCTCCTCGTCCTCTCTCTATTTTTCCTCTCTCTCTCTCCTCTCTCTTCCTCCTCTCTCCCTTTTCTCCTTTTCTTCTCTCACAACCATCCTGATATCGCTGCACTAACTGTTGTCTGTCTTCCTCGCCTTTCCTGCTCAACCCAATTACCAAGTTACTCCATTATTTCTTCACACAGGCAACACACACCATTATTTTCCACTCGTCTTTTTCTGTGAGTGTGGGGGGTGGGATGGCATTGGAAAGAAGGCAAGCAGGCAAATAAGCTGGCAGGCAGGCAAGCAGGTATAGGCAAGCAGGCAGGTATAAGTCAGCTGGCATATAAGCAGGTAGGCAGGTATAGGCAAGCAGGCAGATATAGGCAAGAAAGCAGGCAGGCAAGCAGGCAAACAGGCAAGTATAGACAAGCAGGCAGGTATACGCAAGCAGTCAGGTATAGGCAAGCAGGCAATCAGGCAAGCAGGCATATATAGGTAAGCAGGTATACAGGCAGGCAAGCACTCGTGTTTCAAATTCACCTCCTTAAGAATATATAACTTATCCCTGACGCCTAGGTTTTTATTCTGCTTCCTGTGTCTTTTTTTCCTTCTCGTGGTTTATAGAAACATACATTTTGTGTTGGGGGGAGGGGGTGGAGTAGCCTGTTGGTGGGGTCAGCAAGTGGAGTTGGGGGGGCCAAAGGGTTATGTGAGGTGAGGTGAGCTTTAATCCCGATACCAGACTTACCCATTCCCCCCACCTTTCCCTCTTTCCCCTCTACGCCCCCTCCCCTCTCCCTTTCCCCTCCGACCCTACTGGATTTTGGATTGGAAGCGTCGGCACTGTCTTGTAAAAGATGTTTGGTTTTGAATCTCTCTCTCTCTCTCTCCTCCTCCCTCATCTCTCTTCTCACTTCTCTTCTCTCTCTCCCTCTCTCTCTCTTCTCGTCCTCTCTCTCTCTCTCTCTCTCTCTCTTCTCTCTCCCCTCTTCGTCTCTCCCTCTCTCTCTCTCTCTCTCCTCCTCCTCTCTCTTCTCTCTCTCTCTCTCTCACTCTCCTCTCTCCTCTCTTCTCTTCTCTCCTCTCTCTCTCTCTCTCTCTCTCTCCTGTCCTCTCTCTCTCTCTCTCTCTCTCTCTCTCTCTCTCTCTCTCTCTCTCTCTCTCTCTCTCTCTCTCTCTCTCTCTTCTCTCTCTCTCTCTCTCTCTCTCTCTCTCTCTCTCTCTCTCTCTCTCTCTCTCTCTCTCCTCTCTCTCTTCTCTCTCTCCTCTCTCTCTCTCTCTCTCTCTCTCTCTCTCTCACACACCACACACACACCACACACACACACACACCAATATAGTTTGATCAACAGGTTTTTTTTGTTATATTTTGATTGCAATAACTAACTATCCATCATTGTTCATTTCGTAACCTCGACAATTGTGTATATCTCTTTTTTTTTATCCCTGCTTTATTATTGCGTCACAAAATAACGAAATATTGTTACTTTTCCGTTTATGACTTTCCAATAACTATTTTTTTTACGATTGTTCTGACTACTTTTTTTTCTTTTTTCTTTTCCTGCACAAAATTTTCTTTTCCCGAACACTTAACGTCGCCATTTATGTGGAGACTTATGGTTACTTGGTAGAGTTTTATTTCTTTTCTGTTCATTAGCAACAACGGAACCATTTCCTTAGCGGCAGACAGCAAGGATTTAAGCTCGACATTTGCGGACCGCGGCGACAACACAATCGGACCGTAATTTTATGACCTTTACGGTTTTACTATTTTCTGTTGAGAGAGAGAGAGAGAGAGAGAGAGAGAGAGAGAGAGAGAGAGAGAGAGAGAGAGAGGAGAGAGAGAGAGAGAGAGAGAGAGAGAGAGAGAGAGGAGAGAGAGAGAGAGAGAGAGAGAGAGAGAGAGAGAGAGAGAGAGAGAGAGAGAGAGATAGTATTGTGCTACGACTTTGTAGTTTGCTTCCCCTCATCACCAAAGTTTATTGAAATGTGATATTAAAGTTATTTCCGCCGCTGCCGACCAACACCAGAGGCAACTTTTGGGCATAGTGAACTACACGCACATACATACACTCATACATACATACACTCATACATACATACATATTTTTAGATTTAATGTTGTGTCGTTAAGGTGAATGTGTCCCTTTACACACACACACCCCACACACACACACACACACACACACACACACACACACACACACACACACACACACACACACACACACCACAACACACACACACACACACACACACACACACAACACACACACACACACACACACACACACACACACACACACCACACACACACACACACACACACACACACACACACACACACACACACACACACACACACCACACACAACACACACAAACACACACACACACACACAACACACACACACACAACACACACCACACACACATCCACACCCAACAACACAACACACACACACACACACACACACACACACACAAACACACACACACAAACAACACACAAAAAAATATTCTCTACAGTTCATCTTAAGAGGAAAGAAAAGGAAAAAATGTAGAGGCGGAAGGAAGAATAATGGATGTTAGAGACACAAAAAGTAGGGAAGCAGAGGAAATTAATTCAGTCTTTTATGTCACTATTTTTACGGTGGTTTAAATATCCAACAATCAGATGTATTTACTTTGTCACCTCATTAAGTTGTTATTATTATTATCATTACTATTATTATTTTGATTATATATCATTATGTTATGGCTTTATGGCTAATTTAGGGTGGTCCT
>JACEEZ010025607.1:0-12320 GCA_016584305.1 Chionoecetes opilio | reverse complement strand
AGCCCTAATACCTGAGAGTTAACACGGAAAGTAATAAAGACCAGAATTATAAAAGTGACTCCCTCCCTTCTCTTACCTCCCCTCCCCTCTTTCCCTTCTTTCCCCTACCTTCTCCCCTCCTCCCTCCCTTCTCTTACCTCCCCTTCCCTCTTCCCCCTCTTCTTTCCTCCCTTCCTTCTCCCTTCTTCCCTCACCTTTCCCCTCCTCCCTTGCCTTCCTCTTCCTTCCCCTCTCCCCGCAAATATCCGCAGATAAACACTGACCGCAGAAGGGAGGGAGGCAGAGAGAGAGAGAGAGAGAGAGAGAGAGAGAGAGAGAGAGAGAGAGAGAGAGAGAGAGAGAGAGAGAGAGAGAGAGGACTTGAGGGATAAAGGGACGAGTTGGAAGTGGTGGTTTAAAAAATATAGTGTGGAGGGAAGGGGTTTTGGAGGAATACATAGGAGGAGGAGGAGTGTGAGAAAGAGGCTCTGGATCTTGTTTTAGGGAATCTGCTGGAGACTTGAAGTGTTGCAAGAAATGAAGGAAAAGGAGGAGAAGAAGAAGAAGAAAGAATATAGGTCTAACAAGTAAGGAGACAGGCACATGATATCTCCTTGCTCAAGGGGGACAGTAAAAACCTGTCAAGTCAGCATAATCCAGAGTGAGCGGGCCTTGAATCTGCGACATATTGGACAGCAGACAGAGATGCTTCCATATTTGTGTGAGTGTGTGTGTGCATGTGTGTGTGTGTGTGTGTGTGGTGTGTGTGTGTGTGTGTGTGTGGTGTGAATGACTGTGTGTGTGTGTGTGTGTGTGTGTGTGTGTGGGTGTGTGTATCTGTGTGAATGACTGTGTGCATGTGAATGACTGTGTGTGGTGTGAATGACTGTGTGTGTGTGCACTTGTATGCGTAAGGTATGTGTGTCATGGATATCTCCTGGCACTGTTCGTGCACCGACAATTGATGTTGTTTTTGTTTTAATATAATTATGTGGACTGCAGATTGCATTATTTGTGTTGTTTATATTAGTACTAACAGTATGTATTGTTATAAGATTATGTGTTAATGTTAAGATTTATGTACACTGTGGTCAATAAATTACACTGGGGAACAAATTTTTGTTGAGTTAGGTCTGCCCATTTTTGTTTTTTAAGTTTTTTTGGGGGTGGCTGAACCCAAAAAAAGGGGGATCCATTTTTTTCTCTATAAAGTCAATTTTTTGAACTGAAAGGATTTTCTTTTTCTTAAAAAATATAAAAAATACTGTACAACAGAAACCCGTGCTTATTTTTAAAAAAATTTTGAAAATTTTAAACCCATACAATAAAAAATGAAAGAAATGGGCTGAAAAAATGTTTTTATTTAACATTATCAGTTTTTAAAAGGGTTTTAAGGCTAAAATTGGGTGTGCATTTTAAAGGGGAAAAAATTTTACTTTTTGTAGTTTTGGGTCTGGAGTGTTCAACTTGAGGACTATCGCTTTTAAATGCTCCAACAAAAAGTCGGGCCATCTAGGCAAAAAACCCCCACCCTCCCCTTTGGAAAACTTTTCTTCCATCCCTTTTCAAATCTTGGGTGAAATCGTTAAACCTTGCTCGTCGCTAGCGGGCACCAAGTTTTTCCGGAAAATTTTGGGGCAAGTGGCTTGCAAAAAATGTACTTTAATACTAAAAAATGTTTGGAAACCAAAGCGTTTTTGTACTCTCCAATATTTTTCTGAAAAATTTTCTGTGTAACTACTTGCCGGGGTTTTTCCCAAAAAAAGTTCTTGACGACGTCTTTGAATGATACCAAGGCATTTTTTTCAAGGTTTTGACATAGAAACCGTTAAAAAGTTCATCTTTGATGAGCTGTCAATTTGTGACCATCAAACCCCGGCCTTGTTTTTTTTAAAAAAATTAAAACAGCCCGGGAAAAATCCCCAAGATAAAGGGACTTCAAACAGTCCCCCCTCAGTTGACGATGTTTTTAAAAATTGTTTTCATGAGACCTATTTTTATTTTCAGAGGGGGGAATTTATTTTTTTTCTTCCTGTCAACAAGTGGCTCATGTACAATGTTGGAATCTCCGGGTTTTTAAGATCAGATCTCGGAGGCCAATTCGTCTGAACCCAATGTTTCCCCCCTCAAGCTCTGCTACCCCACAAAACAGGGGAAAGCAGGGATACTTTGTGTATCCACGTTTTTGACCAAAAGGGGAAGGACACCATTTTAAAGGGCCCAAACACAGATGACCCAAATTTGGGTGTTTGTCTTTATTGCAAAACCCCTTTTTTTTCCCCCTTTTTTTTAAAAAAAAGGGGGCCCCCGGGGGGGGGAAAAAAAATTTTTAAAATTTTGGGCCCCCCCGGGTTCCCTTTTTTAAAAAAAAAATTTTTGGGGAAAAAAAAACCCAAAAAAAAAAAAAACCAAAAAAAAAGGGGAAATTTTTTTTTTTCCCAAAAAATTTTTTTTAAATTTTTTTTTTTTTTCCCTTTTTTTTGGTTTTTTTTAAAAATTTTTTTTTTTTTTTGGGAAAACAAAACCCCCCCCCTTTTTTTTTTGAACCCTTTTTTTTTTCCTTTAAAACCCCCCCAAAAATTTTTTTTCCCCCGGGGTTTTTTAAAAAAATTTTAAAAAAATTTTTTTTTTTTAAAAAAAAAGGGGAAAAAAAAAAACCCGGGAAAAAAACCCTTTTAGGAAATTTTTAAAAAAAATTTTTTTTAAATTTTTTCCAAAAATTTCCCCCCAAAAATTTTTTTTCCAATTTTCCCCTTTTTTTTTTCTTTTTTGGGGGGGGGTTTTTGAAAGGGGGTGTGTGTTTTTTTTGGGGGGGGGGGGGGGTTGGGGGGCCCCCGGTTTTTGGGCCCCGGGGGGGAAAGGGGGGCGGGCCCTTTTCCCCCCCCCCCCCCCCCCCGGCCCCCGGGGGCCACCCCCCAAAAACCCCCCAAAGGCCCCCCCCCCCCCCCCAAAAAACCCCCCCCCCCCCCCCCCCCAAAACCCCCCCCCCCCCCTTCCAAATTTACCCCCCCCCCCTTTTCCCCCCCCCCACCTTTTTGTTAAAAATTTTTTTTTTTCCCTTTTTTTTTTTTTTGGGCCCCTTGGGGGTTTGGGGCGGGGGGGGGGTTTTTTTAAACCCCCCAAAAAAAGGGGGGGGGTTGGGTTTTTTTCCCCCCCCCCGGGGGAAAAAAAGGGGGGGGGTTTTTTCCCCAAAAGGGTTTTTTTTTTTTTTTAAAAGGGGGGGGGGGGGGGGGGGGGGTTTTTTTTTTTTTTTGGGGGGGGGGGGGGAGAAAAAACCCCCCCCCCGGGGGGCCCCTTTTTTCCGGTTTTTGGGGGGGGGGGGAAAAATTTTTAAAAAAAAAAAAGGGGGAAAAAAAAGGGGTTGGGTTTTAATTTAAAAAAAAAAACGTAAAATTTTTTTGAATTTTTTTTTTTCCCCAAAAAAAACCCCCCAAAAAAGGGAAAAAAATTTTTTTTGGGCCCAAAAATTTTTAAAAAAAAAATTTTTTAAAAAAAATTTTTCCCTTTTAATAAAATTTTTTTTTTTTTTAAAAGGCCCAAAAAAATTTTTTTGGGGAAAAAAAAAGGGGGGGGGGGGGGGGAAAGGGGTTTTTTTCCCCCCGGGGGCCCCCCCCAAAATTTCCCGGTTTTCCCTCCTTTGGGGGGGGTTTTTTTTTTATTTTTTCCCCATTTTGGGGGTTTTTTAAAAAAAAAAAAAAAAGGCCCCCAGAATTTTTATTTGGGGGCCCAAAATGTTTTATTTTTGGGTTTGGGGGGAAAAGGGGAAAAATTTTTTTTTTCCCCAAAAAAAAAAAGGGGGGGGGGGGGGAAGGGGCCTTTTTTAAAGAAAATTTAAAAAGGGGGGGGGGAAAAAAAAAAAGGGGGGGCAGAAAAAAAGGGGGAAAAAAAAAAAGGAAAAAGAAAAATTTTTAAAAAAAAGGGGGAAAAAATGGGAAAAATTGTTTTTTAAAAACCCTTTGGGGGGAAAAAAAAAAAAAAAACCCGGGGGTTTAAAAAAAAGGGGGGGAAAAAAAAATTTTTTTCCTTTTTTTTTCCCCAAAAATTTGGGGAAAAAAGGGGGGTTTTTTTTTTTAAAACGGGGTTTTTTAAAAAAAAAAAAATTTTGGGGGAAAAGGGAAAAAAAAATTTTTTGGGGCCCCCCCCCGGGGGGGGTTTTTTTGGGGGGGGGTTAAAAAATTTTTTTGGGGAAAAAAAAAAAAAACCCAAAAAATTTGGGGGAAAAAAAATTGGAAAAACCCCCTTTTTAAAAAAGGGGGGGGTTGGGGCTTTTTTTTGGGGGGGAAAAAAAATTTTTTGGGGGTTTGGGGTTTTTTTTTTTAAAAAAGTTGGGGAAAAAAAAGGGAAAGGGGGAAAATTTTTTTTTAAAAAAGGGGGGAATTTTAAAAAAAAAATTTTTAAAAGGGGAAAAAAAAAAGGGTTTTTTAAAAAAGGGGGTTTCCGGGGGGGGAAACCCGGGTTTACAATTTTTCCAAACCCAAAAAAAATTTTCCCAAAAAAAAATTTTTAAAAAACCCCCCCTTTTTTTGGGGTTAAGGTTTTAAAAAAATTTTTTTTTTTTGGGGGGGGGGGGGGGAAAAATTGGGGGTAAAAAAAATTTTTGGGAAAAAAGGGAAAAAAAAAAAAATTTTAAAAAAACCTTTTTGGGGGGGGGTTTTTGGGGGGAAAAAAAAATTTTTTTTTTTTTTTTAAGGGGGGTTTTTTAAAAATTTTTTTTTTTGGAATTTTTCCCCCCCCCCCTTTTAAAAAAATTTTTAATTTAACCCAAAAATTTTTAAAAAATTTTTCAAAAAAAAAAAAAAGGGTTTTTTTAAAAACCCCAAAAAATTTTTAAAAAAAGGGTTTCCAAAAACCCCCAAAAAATTTTTTTTTTTTAAAAAAAAAAAGGTTTAAAAAAAAATTCAAAAAATTTTAAAAAAAAAAAAAATTTTTTTGTGTTTTTTTAAGGGGGGTTTTAAAGGGGGGAAAAAAAGGGGGAAGGGAAAAAAATTTTTTTTAAAAAAAAAAGTTTTTTTTAAAATTTTTTTTAAAAAACCCTTTTTTTTTAAAAATTTCCCCCTTTTTTTTTTTTAAAAAACCCCCCAAAAAAACCCCCCCCGGGGCCCCCCCCCCCCCCCTTTTTTCCCCCCCCCCCAAAATTTTTTCCCCCCCCCGGGGGGGTTTTTGGGGCCTTTAAAAAAAATAAAAAAAATTTTTTTTTCCCAAAACCCCCTTTTGTTTTTAAAGGGAAACCAAAATTTAAAAAAATTTTTTTTTTTTCCCCCCCCCGTTTTTTTCCTTTCCCCGGGGAAAAGGGGGGGTTTTTTATTAAAAATTTTTTTTAAAAATTTTTGGGGGGGGGAAATAAATTAGAAAGCTGATTTTTTCAGAGAGCTCCAAAATATTGTATATATCGCCCTTATGCAAAGTTCTGCAAATTTAACCTCGTGCCATTTTCATAATTCAAAATGGCCGCCATCACAATTAACGATAAAATGAAAAGTACTATGATCATCCACCCGTTTCGTAGTAATAAGATTTGTTTTGTGTACATCTATTTTTTTAGAGTGTGCTGAATACAATGGAGCCATAACAAATATTTTGAGTTGACAAAATTTAGCATAAATTCAATAAGGTGAAGAAAAATATTTTTAATTTTTTTTATATTTTAATAAAAACCACAACTATGTTATGTGGTCACAATTTATAATAGCCAAACTATGTTATATTGTACAAAACCAATTAGAAACCACAAAAAACCCCAAACCTTGTTGAAGGAATGTCTAATCAGTGGTATCCCCTTCGCCTTGCACATCAAGAACATGCAAAATTTTTACAACTGTACCCACGCACCAGTGCACATAGGGTACAACTCCATCCGTGCCTTGTAAAAACGACATGACTTTCCACACCCTACCTTGCAGCCGCAAGATACCATTTTCAGTACCTTTCGGAGCAACAGGCCTATCGGTATAGATTGGAACAAGTATCCCCTCTCTGTACTCCCACCCCCACTCATTTGGTGGTAGCTCATTTCCCTGCCATTGCTGAACAGCATGGTATGTTCTATAGCTAGGAATTTTGGCAGCTGCTGAATTTGGGAGGGATTGATTCCAACTTGAAACCAGATGAGGATAAGGACGCTCTAGTGTAGATCGGAAGTACATAACATAGCGATGCTTGTCCAGTGAATTTGACCGGACAGCTCCATACAGCTTTAGTAGGGTTCTAACATTGATGTCGCATTATCATATATAAATTAACAAATCACCTTCGAGATCATCAATTGTTCATCTGTAAGCAGTGCATCATATAGACTTTTGAACCTCCTTATAATCATCAGCAAATGACATACTACTCAATATATCTACTATTCTCGAGCCCTCATACTTGCGATTGATATAAACAGATATTGCTACAATATTGGAGACACAAATGATCGAGGTCGACACGCAGACATTATGCCGGGGTGCAAGTGCTGTACGGCGGCGTTCACAGCCGACACTCTTGTCAGATTTTGATTTGATTATACCACCGTAGCCCTTTCAAAGAGTCGGGCCCCATTGTATCCCTGTCTTGAAATTGGGGTCATTGTGGGGTTTTTTCCGATTTAACATATGCTCAGATTTTACATAAATCTTGTATGATTGCAGCGGGCCATATCTATGATTGAATTTTTTGTCATGTTACGGGAAACTCATATTTTTTTTCTAAGGTTTTGGGGTTTTACTTGCATCTGAAAAATATAGGGTCTTTTTTCCAAATTTATCACAAGTCCGAAAAATTTGGTCCTGCCCAAACATTCCTCCAATTTATGTCCTACCTTTGGGGTTGTAGCCCTTTTTCTCCACTAAATATCGTCCATCAAAGGGCCCATAAGTTCGGGCAAGTGAATATTGACTTTCACATTGTCGCGTAAAAATTTGGGAAACAATTTCGGGAATGCCCGGTTTTGTGACTTTGGGACGGGTCGGCCCGTTGAATCCATCAGGGGGTTTTCCCTCGCTTGGAAATTTTTTGCCAGCATAGAAGGAACCTGACGGGCATGGGGGGTACTTGACTTCACAGCAATAAAATCTAACTCATTGGTACGCAAAGTCTAACAGCATCCCCCCACTCATCAGGGCGATCCCCCAGTTTTCTAAATTACGCTTTGAAGGGTGGCTTTTTCATAGCATCATGTGCCCGTCCCCGACGGTTTGCGGGGTATCTTTTTTCCCTACTTGTAGTCTATTACAGCCCTTTGCACAATAGAGAAAATTTCTTTTTTTATTTTGGGAAACCTCGAGTTCTTGAACGAAATTTTGAAGATGATGTCCCCCAAATCAGAGTCCAATGGCCTTTTTCCCTTTTCCTTTTGTAAGAAGTAATACTGCTGGTCGAATGTATTCGCGCGACTTTTAAACCATGGACGGGGAAAACGGGCAATTGTGATCTCTTCCTCTAAAAATAAGACTGCAAACCATCTTCTTTTTCAATGCTGGCCCCGTAGGACCCCTCAAGGCCCTAATCAGGGCCCTTCTGCACGATCTGTGTAAATCTGTTTAAACCGCATGTGGGAATATTTGCAAAACTGGGCCATCATGACAGCCCCTTAAAACGGAAAATGATTTTTTAAAATTTTATTTTATTATTATAATATACTATTAATTTAAATTTTATGCTAATTATCCCTCACTTTTATTTTAATATACTAGAAAATTACATTTTATGCTAATTATTTTTAACTAAAAATAAACCATGGCATGGGTCCACTGTAATAAGTTGCCAGTTATGCCGTTTTTGGGTTTTTTAAACCCTTTTAAACCCCAATTTTTATAGGGGCCCATCTTAAATTCTGAAAAGGCCACCGGGTTTGATTTTGGGCAAAATTTTGGGCACAGTGGACATGCTTAGGGTTTTTTCTAAGCTCCCCTAAAAAAATAGCTTTCTATTTTTTTTTTTCAAAGGTTTTCGTTAAAGTTTTACAAATGCTCCTGTACTAAAGAAAAAGTTAATCAGTATCTTTACTCTTTCTTTCCCTTTCACTGAAAATTTCGGAACTCTCTTCCTGTTTCTTTTTTTCCCCTTTTTCCCTATGATTTAAAATTTTTTTAAAAAGAGGAGAAACCAAAAATACCCCCAAACAAACGGGCTCCCCCCTTTTTTTTATTTTTTTCTCTTACTGCCCTTCCCTTTAATGGGGACTGGCAACTAAGCGGGCTTGGGTGTTACCCATTTTTGTTGTGCCCTTGCCAGTTCTTTGTGATGTAAAACACACACACACAACCCCCCCCAACAACAACACACACACACACACACAACACACACCCCACCACACACACACCAAAATCTGGGAACCCCCGTAGTGTAGTGGTTGCACGCTGGGGTTTCACATCGATAAGTCTCGGGTTCGTCCCCGGGGGGGGGGGCGGGGGGGAAAAAAAAATGGGCCCTCCTTAAATCTGGGGCCCTGCCCCCACCGGGCATTGAATGGGAAACCCGGGGTTGTTGACGGGGGTTTGTGACCCGCCCCCGGGGGTGGTGATTTTCGGCCAACAATAAGCACTAAGGAAAAATGATACTGGCCATACGAGTGTAGCTCAGGGCCCCGCAAAATACAATTAGATGAATTCCCCACCCACACAAATCATACACAAAGCAAGAATTTTTGACTTCAAAGGCAAACTGGATAAAAGAGATTTGGGGACGGGACAGTACGAGCATAGCCCTTTTTTTTCCTGTATGTTACCCCAGGTAAACACAAAACACGTTTTAAAGAAAAAAATATTGACATCAATTAAAAAACAAATAAGTAAACATAAAAAAATTAAAAAAATTATGGGAAATTTCCATGTTGTTTCGGGTTTTTAAAAATTTTTGGGAAAAGGAACAAAACAATCTGTCTGTGTGTTTTGGTGTGATGGTGTGTGTGTGTGTGTGTGTGTGGGGTGTGTGTGCATTGGGGGTCTTCTTTTCCCTTTACACATGGGGTGGTGGGTTGGCACCGTAATGATTGGGGGGGCCGTGACCGGCTGGGTTGTGGTGGATCAAAAATGAAAACTGCCAAAAACGTGGGGCCGCCCCCCATCACGGCTGTAGAACTAAACCTCATTTTCAGCCTCCATGTTTTTCCACACGAAATATTTTTGGGGGCTTGCCCAGTACTTTTTTATCCTAAAATATTTCCTTGTTAACCTTCAAACCCCCAAACCCTTTTCCCTTTGGGTATATCAATTTTTCTGTTGTCCCCGCCCTAAATTTTCGAAAAGGGGACTTAATATACCCCAAATTTGCTATGAACCGGGTTTCAAAAAAGGTCTATCTATAAAACATTTTTTGGGATTTATTAAATCGTGTAAAGGTATTTAAATTTTCAATGAAAATTACGTTCTGGACTTCAAAGGGGTTTTAAAACGAGAGCAAACACTTCAAGGGGTGCCGGGACTGGGCTTTCCTAGTATCTCCACTCAGATAAAATTGAAAACGCAAATCATAAGTAAATCATTATATGAATTAAATATTACATAATCATAACGGATAAAAAGACAAAATAACAATGCTAATAAAGAAATAAATACTTGTTAGTACATTGCATAGGATGCAGCAATATATTCACTGCCTGAACCTCACAGTAAAGAGGAATAGGGGATAGAAGTAAAGAAGTAAAGAAGTATTAAAATAAAGAAGATAGTAATAGGAGTGCGGTGAACATTTAAGACTTGTACAGTGAGTTAGTTTGTTAGTTAACTTTTGGAATTTTTATTATAATGGACTCAGTAGACAGGTAGTTAGTGCGGAGTCATTAGTGAGCTTTAAAAGGAGGCCAGATAATTTTATGGATGGGGATGAAAGGTGGATGTAGGTAGTGTTAAGTAACAGGAACTACCTCGTGTAGGTCTCACAGCCTCTTGTAGCTTCCTTATTTTCTTATGTTCTTAACTTATTGACCGCAAAAAAACCAACAATAACACTGAAAACACATTCCCATGGCAGTCCACAGTGTTTACAATATCAACTATAAACAAATCCATAAAACAATGAACTTAAACTTGCTCTTACGATTTCATAATCTATAATAATATAAGCGAAAGTGTGTGTGTGTGTGTGTGTGTGTGTGTCCGCGATAGGTGCCGCCCCCCGTGCCCCAATCCCATCATATGGCACAGTTTTGGGACCAGCTCGACCAGGGACAACTTTTAAGCCCACTTATGAGATGATCCGATCACTTTTTTTTTTTAGCAGCCTATTAGCGAGAATTGTGAAAAAAAATGTGGGTTGCGAGAATTGAGGAAACCTTGATGTGGGGTGATGGGTAATGGGTGTGGGGTGATGGGTGAGTGAATGGGTGGGGGGTGATGGGTGATAGGTGGGGGAATAGGTGGGAGGTGATGGGTAATGGGTGAGGGAATGGGTGGGAGGTGATGGGTAATGGGTGAGTGAATGGGTGTGTGGTGATGGGTAATGGGTGAGTGAATGGGTGGGGGGTGATGGGTAATGGGTGAGTGAATGGGTGGGGGGTGATGGGTAAGGCGTTAATACATGCATTTCTACCTCCATGATTTCAGGAAAGTTAGAAGGGGCTATCTGGAGAGTCTGTGTTTGGTGGGCCGAAGGCCCACCAAACACAGTTCGGCCCACCAATAGCCCTCCGCAGGAGCTAGCCAAAAAGTCCGCCCGGAGGGCGGCTTTGCGGCTAGTACAATATAAACTAAATTTACAACAACATAAACCAATAAAAACAGTACCTTAAAAGAGTATAAGAAAATCCGGCACACAAAGACCTTAGACTTATTCTCGTGCTGAACACAACTATACGTAGGCCTATCTTATTATCTTATTGCTATCTTATATTATATTATCTTATTATCTTATTATCTTAGTGCGAGGAAAGTTAAAAAATATGAAAATCCGGCACACAACGACCTTAGACTTATTCTCGTGTTGAACACAAATGTATCTTGTTATCTTATTCTAGTGATCTGGCACATTTTCCCTTTTTAGCATTAAATCAATCAATTATTCTGGTGAACGCCTTTCAGCCTTAAGGATATTTCTAAGTATAGTCCTGTAGTTGTACAGTGCTAACGATAAAGGGCTCAGAATTGACTTTTGAGGGGAAGGAGGACGTATATTATAGTCCCCTGAATCGATTAGTGTTAGTGGTAGTTATAGTTAGCATACTTCATATCCTATCATTCTTCACTACGAAACTTCCATGTTCCTATCTTTTTTATGGACATGGTATCTTTTTCCAACTGTAATCTTACATGTAGTTGATAGTTAGTAGTATGTAGTTCAGCAGATACCCTCGCTATAGACCAATAGGTCTCCTGGTGTCTGTTATTCCTATGTATTCCTATGTATTCTCCTGCTCTTCCTCCTCCCCCCTCTGCTCCTCCTTCTCCTCCTCCTCGTAGAATCCGTGGGGACTTGATAGAAACCTTTAAGATCCTAAAAGGTTTTGATGTCATTAATCAAGAGAACCTATTCGAGCTTTCAACTCAAGTGACAACAAGAAATAATGGTTTAAAATTAAACGGTCAACGTTGCATCACCGATCTCCATAAAAATTATTTCAATGTTAGAGTCGTTGATCGATGGAACAAGTTACCAGCAAATGTTGTCGGAGCCAACACAATAACTACATTCAAAAACAGACTTGACGCGCACTGTAAAGTAAATGGATATTGATAGAGCGAATTCGTATCTAGTCCCCCGTATCGATTAGTTGTAGTGGTAGTGGTAGTTGTAGTTAGTATTTTTCATATCCTATCATTCTGCACTATGAAACTTCTATGTTCCTATCCTCTTTAGGGACATGGTATCATTTTCCAACTGTTTTCTTACAAGTAGTTGATAGTTAGTAGTATGTAGTTCAGCAGATACCCTCGCTATGGACCAATAGGTCTCCTGGTGTCTGTTACTCCTATGTAATCCTATGTAATCCTCAAAATGATACCTAGATTGCGAAATAAATCGTACGAAAATCGGCTCAAAGGCTCAACTAACAAAACGAAGGATAAGAGGTGACCTCATCGAAGTCTTTAAAATCTTCAATGGATTTACGAACGTAGTCCCAGAAAATCTTTTCACGCTAGACCGGTCAAGCTCAACTAGAAACAACGGATTTAAAATAAGCAGGAAACGGTTTGTAACGAACGAAGCAAAGTACTTCTTCACAAACCGTCTTGTAGACGTATGGAATGGGCTGCCGTCAGACGTAGTAAACTCAAATACAATAGAATAATTTAAAAATCGCCTCGATAAATATTTCATATCAAATCCCCGGTTGTCACTGTTTATCTCGGAATATAAATTTATCTCGCGGGCCTCTGAAACTTACTCTCATTGCGTAAAAAAGATTGCAGTCGCGTCCAATCCAC